>PVJH01007922.1:0-89025 GCA_004026705.1 Nesogale talazaci | reverse complement strand
GCAGGATGGGGACCCAAGACCCACTTGTGGGTAATTGGACACTCTCTTACAGAGGAGTCATGGGGAGGAGTTACGTCAGTCAAGGTACAGTGAGGTGGCGATGAAGTGCACAACTTTC
Organism: Nesogale talazaci; assembly: GCA_004026705.1. Taxonomy (NCBI): domain Eukaryota; kingdom Metazoa; phylum Chordata; class Mammalia; order Afrosoricida; family Tenrecidae; genus Nesogale; species Nesogale talazaci. Next base: position 88,907 of record PVJH01007922.1, on the reverse strand, counting down.
CTCTAGTTCCTGAAGGCTTCCTACCCCTAACTATCATGGTCCCAATTCTACCTTACAAATCCAGCTGGACTGGAGGAGGTACACTGGTAGAGATGGGAAATGGAAATCGGGGGAACCCAGGACAGATGAACCCCTTGGGACCAGTAGTAAGAGTGGAAGTACTGGATGGGTGGAGGAAAGTGGGGTAGAGAGGTGGAACCAACTACAAGAATCTACACCTGACCTCCTTGGGAGGACAGACATTGGAGGAGGGGGCGAGGGGAGACATCAGGCAATGTAAGTTATGACAAAACAATAGTAATTTATAAAGTATTGAGGGTTGGTGAGTGGGGGAGCAAGGATGGAGGGGAAAAGATGAGAAGCTGATGTCAAGGACTCAAGTGGAAAAGGGGATGTTTGGAGAATGATTATGGCAGCAGGCGTGTGAAGATGTGTGGCACAATATATGTATTTATGTAATGTGAAAAGCGATGTATGAGTCCCCCAATAAAATGATTAAAAAATCTTCGTAGATATTCTTCTCAAATTAAAAAATAAAATACCTTAATTTAGTCTTCAAAGTGGTATATTTGTTCTACAATATTTTAAGGAAAGATTTTTCAACAAATTTGTCCAATGTATAATACACAATATGCGTTCTTGACTGCTTATTCCATTGATGTTGATTGTGGGTATGAATAAAATGAAATCCTTAATAACTTTAATCACTTACCTTTTAATCTTGGTTTGCTTATTGGTCCAGATGTGAGGATTTTTGTTTTCACGATGTGGAAGTACAAGCCATACTGAAGGCCTTAGTCTTTAATCTTCATCAGTACATGCTCTCACCCTCTTTCCTTTCAGAAAGCAAGGCTGTGCCATGTGCATATCACAGGTCATTAATGAATCTTCCCTTAGTATTCCATATTCTTGTTCATATGTTCTAACTTCCCAGGCTACTTGGTAAGCACACAAATCAAATAAAGTTGGTTAAAAGAGAAAATCCTAATACATGCCTGTCCTGATTTTAAACCAAATGGCATCTTTTTGTTCTGTTGGAATTATAGTCTCTTGTGCTATGTACAGGATTTTCTTGAGCACACCTGTCTTATTCTTTTTAATGTAATCAATACTTTTTGATAGTCCACAAAGTTGAATGCCTTTTCATAATTAATAAAGGACAGGCAAACTTTTTCTGGTATTCTCTGCTTTCAGCCAACATCAATCTAACATCAATGATAGCCCTTGTTCTATTTCTTCTTTTGAATCTAGTTTGAATTCCTGGCAGCTCCTGTCAGTATGCATGTCAATACTGCAACAGTTTTTGAATTGTCTTCAGCAATATTTTACTTGTATGCAAAATTAATAATGTTGCTTGATAATTTACACCTTTTTTGGGTCACCTTTCCTAGAATGGGTACAATTGTGGGTATTTTCCAGTTTGGTCACAAACATCTCATTTGGTATTCCATCAGTTCCTGGAGTCTTTCTTTTTTTTTTTTTTTGACAATGCCTTCAGTGCAGCTTGGTCATCATCCTTCAATACCGTTGGTTCTTTATCATATGCTTCCTCCTGAAATGGTTGAACACTGTCAGGTTCTTTTTGTTGTAAGGATTTTGTGTATTATTTCCATCTTCTTTTAAAATTTTTTATTTATTTTATTTTTTGCTTCCATCTTCTTATGATGATTTTAGCATTGTTTAATATTTTCCCATAAAATACTCCAAAATGGCCACTTAAGTCTAGAATTTCTTCCTCAGTTCTCTTAGTTTGTGAAATGTTAAGCATATTCTTCCTTTTGGGTTTTATAATTTTAGGTCTTTTTATGTTTCATTATAATATTTTATTTTATCTTCTAGAGCAGTGAGTTTCAACCTTCATAATGCTGTAGCCCTTTAATACAATTCCTCATGTTATGGTGACCCCCCCACCATAAAATTATTTTTTGCTGCTATTTCATAACCGTAATTTTGCTACTATTATGAATTGGGTCCCCAGTGAAAGGGTCATTTGACCCAAAAGGGGGAGTTGAGAATTGTTATCCTAGAACCACACTTAGAAATATTCTGTTCAAAGGGTCTTGGGGAGGACACAAGTCAGTCAGGGTGCAGTATAGTGCTGATGAAACGTATAACTTTCCTCTAGTTCTTTAAAATTCTAGCCTTCCCCATCCCCACTATCATTGCTCCAATTCTACCTTACAAATTTGACTAACAAGAGCATATAAATGGATACAGATAAGAGTCAGAAACATAGGGAATCCAGGACAGATAAAACCCTCAGGACCAATATTGAGAGTAGCTATACCAGGCAGGTCAGGGGAAGGTCGGGGGAGGTAGGGGGACCCCATCACAATGATCTACATATAATCTCCTTTCAGGGGGATGGACAACAGAAAGGTAGATGAAGAGAGACATCTGTCAGTGTAAGACATGAAAAAAACACAATAATTTATGAATTATCAAGAGTTCAGAAGAGAGGAAGGAGAGAGGGAGGGGGAAAATGAAGAGCTGAAACCAAGGGCTCAAGGAGAAAGAATATGTTTTGAAATTGATGATGGCAACAAATGTATAAATGTGCTTGACACAGTGGTTGGATGTATGGATCGTGATGAGTTGTATGAGCCCCCAATATAGTGATTTAAAAAATTCTGTTCAACATGTTAGTCAATCATTTGTTCTATTCACTTTTGTGCTTTCTTTTAAATATGCATAGTGCACAATTACATGGTGAAGTAGATGTTAACATTTAAAGAATGCTTTTTGTGCTTTTTGGTAAAAAACACTTCCTTAATATCTGTGAGATTTGATTACATAACTTAGTTATCTACACCTGTATCCTAAATAGAAAATGATTTAAAAATCTCACTTTTGTGAGCATGTTGTGAAGAGGATGAATTGTATAAAAAAATTTGACACTATGCCTAATATGTTCAATAAGTGTATATTTTCATTCATAATTGTTTTATTGAAATGGGTGTGAGCTGTACTACTGTAAACAGTAATATTTTATCCTTTGAAGTTAGTATTTTGCTCATAACTATCGGAAGTTGGTATATTTTACAGGTCTTATCAATGTTTTGGTCTTACCCTTGTGTATCTTTTTGTCTTAGATGAAGATGGGTAGTTTCAGAGGCCATGCCATCCCTGGAAGCTTTTTCTATTTTATGGGTCTGTGGTGCAGTACAAAATACATTCTGAAGTATGCCTGCAAAAAGTACAAGCGGACTTGCTACTTCAATTCCAAGTCATCATTTTATCGAATAGAACTTTTGGAGGGAATCATACAAACTTGCATGGCTCTATTCGGTGAGTTGATCATTTCTGTGTTCTATATTACCTTTCTATCTCTTCTGCAAAAAGAAATTCAATATGAAGTCGACAAATTTCTAAAAAGAATTTTTATTCCAATATTTCTTAACACACATTCTCATAATAATTTCTGTTTCTATAATTTTTAGGGGATTGATGACTATTCTATGATGACTTTGTCATAGCACTTAACTTGCCTACCTAGTCAAAGAGAATTTTCTTTATAAAATAGTTTGAAACCCTTGATATAAATATATTTCAATTATTTTAAGATGGAAAAAGTAGACTATGCCAAACATTATTTTTCAAAATCACAATGTTGCCATATGGCATAGGACTGAATCCATTATGGGAAATCAAGAAATAGTCATTGTTGACAGGCAGTAGGGAAGGGTCAATCCTTACCTTATGTCCTAATCATTTTGCTTGGCTCTGAAAGAGGAGACATCAGACCAGAAACTAATTTCTAATACCCTTCACCGCCCCTGGGTACTCTATGAATGTATGCTATCATGAAAAGTACAACATCCCACTTCTCTGATCGTATAACTAACTAGACCATATTTTCAATGCAATGGAGTCATTAACCTCACAGGGGGCAAAAGTTAGATCTAATAGCAATTTTATCCTGAACCAAGCATGAGTTTTACTTCATGACAATTCTCCAGAGATGTCAGAAGAAAGCAATCATCTTTTATAGGACCGGTCTTGCAAATTCAAGCACCCCAAATCATTCAAGAGTCATCTTTTTTGGGGGTGGTTAATTTTGTTATTATTTTTCTTATTTAAAATCATTTTGAGGGGCTAATACAACCCTTATCACAATCCTCCATCCATCCATCGTGTCAAGCACATTTGCACATTTGTTGCCATCATCATTCTCAAAGCATTTGCTTTCTAATTGAGCCCTTGGTATCAGCTCCTCATTCCGCCCCCCTCGCTCCACCTTCCTCCCTCAGGAACCCTTGATAATTTATAAATTATTACTATTTCATCATGTCTTATACTGTCCAACGTCTCCCTTCACCCCCTTTCTGTTGTCCTCCCCAAGGGAGGGTGTTATATGTAGGTCCTTGTGATTGTTTCCTCCTTTCTACCCCACCTTGCCCTTACCCTCCTGGTATCGCTATTCTCATTATGGGTCCTGAGGTCGAGATTCATCTTAACTACTACATTGAAATGGGCCGTGGAATGAATGTCATCAACTTAGAAGATCTGAAAAAGCTTTGTGATGAAAATTGATGATCTGAATTAGTATTTGAACTTAAAAGAAATCCCATGGAACCCATGCTAAGTTCAGGGCTAAATGTCTAGGAAAAAAGGATGCATGGGGCTGAGCCCCGGTGGCATAAGTGGTTGAGTGTGGAACTGCAGTCCGTGAGCTTGGCGGTTCAAATCCAGTGGCGGCTGGGTAGCGCCCACGACCACCAGAGGCAGTGATGCCCACTAAAAAAAAAAAAAAAAAAGGATGCATGTATGAGGCTGGAATGAAGCGCTCTGGTGGCGTAGTGGGTCACATGATGGGCTGCTCTCTACAAGGCCAGCCGTTGGAAACCCCCCGCCGCTCCCAGGCAGAAAGATGGGGTTTTCCACTCATGTAAAGAGTGACCTCTCTGAAACCCACAGGGGCAGTGCCTCCACGTTGCTCTGACTCCTCATCAACCTGATGGCAGCTTTGGGAGACTGGATTGAGGAATGGGCTAATCACGTATCTTCTACATTCTAGGTATGATTATTGAAACCATTGGTAAACTCGTATTCTTCCACAGGTATGACTGCCGAGCAATTTGTTCCTGAAGGACCTTACCTGACCTTATATGATTATAAAGAAGGCCACTGGAAGCAGCTGACAAGCTGGCATCATGGCACGATGTATTTTTTCTTCGGACTGGCTGGTGTGACAAATATCTTATGTCATGTCTATCGTTCACTTCCTGTGTCATTACCCAAGTTAATGCTGTCAAATGCCTTTTTTGTGGAGGGTAAGTATGAGAGAGGGAATGAGAAAGAGCGAAGGAAGGAGAGAAGATAGGTGTAAAAAAGAGAGGAGAGGAGTGGGAGAATGAGAGAGAAGGAGTAAAAATAGAGTAAGAGAAAGAGAGGATGAATTAAGTGGAGAGGGACATAAAGAGAAAGAATGGATTGTTAGAAGAGCTGTGAGAGAGAGAGAGAGAGAGAGAGAGAGAGAGAGAGAGAGAGAGAGAGAGAGAGAGACTGAGACTGACTGGATGGTCCTTAGCTTCATTGAAAAAGTCAAGTTTTTCTTCCCCCCATTTCTCTCAGCTTTTATCTTCTACAACCACACTCATGGCCGAGACATGATTGACATCTATGTGCACCAGCTGCTAGTATTGGTCATCCTTGTGACAGGGGTACTTACGTTCATCGATTTCATAAGGAGCAACATTATTTTGACACTTTTGCCCACAAGCTTCATCTTGCTTCAGGGGAGTTGGTTCTGGCAGGTGAGTTCAGACCGCTACTCAAGGCTAGACCTTTTTTACGTTTTGTGGTGCACCTTGTATTGGAACTCAGCCATTTCCCTTGAGAGTGCCTGCCTGTCTTGAGAATATGGGCCCCTGAGATCCATAGATCCATACAGGGTCCAGCATCCCAGCTGAGAATGTGGACTGAGCAAGCAGGAAGGAAGAGAAGTGTGCATAGCTTCACCACACACCCAAGCCTCTGCCTTGCAAGAATTGCTAGCTGGTGCTTTTAGCAATTACTGACTCTGAAAGCAGCTTGCAATCTTGTGGTATTAAGCTTAAGAAGGCAATCAAATGTCGGAAATAGATGGAGCTACTATTGATTGATGAACAATTGAGTACCACACATGGACCTTGTTTCACTTTGCCCCACAACAATCTGGATATTATGTATTATCATCACATAAGGTGGACTTGTAGAGTCCCAGTTACTTTTCTGGGATCACACAATTTTGGAACTAGGATTCTAAAGTGGATCTTTCTGGTCTCAAATACCAGGTTCTTCTCTTAAGAAAAGAACAGATTCCCTAACATTGGTGTGTTGTTGAGAATATAAATTCCACTCTGTGAACACATATTTTATAGAAATTGATAAATCATGTTCCTAGGAATGTACATAAATACACACAACCGACGTGGACGCGAGCTGAGATGGCAGCTGAATGTGGTCTAGTTAGGGAAAATTTCTTAGAAAAAGGTTTTTGGTCACCGGGGAGAAGGGGTTGGAGGATGGGATTATTTCAGGGATTTTTATTTTGCATGAGGAGTGTTCAGAAACCATTGGAAAATCTTATTAGGTGCTGGTGAGTTGGTTCTGATCCATATCACAAGAGAATGAAACACGGCTCAATCTTGACAACGGTTGTGGTTGGGTCGCTGTTACCACCACTCTGTCCATCCATATCTCACAGAGGATTTTTTTCTTTATTCTGACCCTCTATGTTGCCAAGCATGGTGTCCATGCTAGGGACTCACCCCTCCTGATAACACATTGCCTTATACTCGCCCTTTTTCCAGAGACACAATGTTTGATTCCCCTCACCCAACTTTTCTAAGGAAGAACGATAAGGTCAAAAGCTTTATACATAAATCTTTATAAGTAAAATAGTTCAAAATATTTCCCATCTACCAATATATCTAGAAAGGTTCCAGTTTTTTTTTACCTGGTGGTCAGACTAAATAATATCTATAGCCTTACAGGAAGATGAACATTTATACTGCTGCCAGGAAATGAAGTGTTAGCCATATTTCTCCTCTCCAGAGACAAAAATGCCTAGAGACATAGGTGAGTTTTGTGTGCTGCCGTACTTGTTCCATGTACAAGGGGCTTCAAATAGTTAATAGGAAACTGTATTCATTCCATTTCCCCACCAACATTTAGAAGTCTCCTTAACTATGCAATAGGCATATGTTTTATGACTGAGTATCTTCAGCTAGTAATAACACGTTGTGTTTTATTTTTTGCTATACATTTTCACATGCTATGTCTGTATATATGGTTAATCTCAGTGTGCATTTAAGGAGTTGTGTCAGTTTCTTATCCTAATTTGAGATCTTAATTTTCCAGATTTACTTCGCTTTATTCTGATACAATCATGGAAGCATTTTATGGCTTTCCATGAAATTACATAAAGGAACCCTGTTCATGGGTCTCTTACTGGTCTCAGACACATCTTCAACTTTCAGACTCAGGTTCTCATGGTGCTGATGAGTTTAGCAATCAGGGGATCTCAGAGTTTCTCTTTTTCTGGTAAAATTGATGACAACTAGTAGAAATGACAAAAGGGAATTAAGCTGGAGGTTCAAAAGAGAAATTGCAGTGAATGTGGCAGGCAGTAAAGAAGGCAGTAAAGAATCTTATTAACTCTGAATCTGGAAGTCATGGATTTGAATTCTAGATCTATTATATTAGCTATATGGACATTATATTCTACATCTTTAGGTTATCTCAAGGAATCCTATTAACTGAAATTTTGGTTTGAATCTTCTGAAGGTTCTCCACCCACTCCCCATTTCCTCCCCCCCACCCCCCTGAAAAGACATGACTTGGCAAGAACCCGATTCTTCAACACCTGGGCTTGCCATGAGCTGGGAATGATTTGACAGCAATGGATTTCTTCAACTGTAAAATGGAAATAACTTCTCATGCGATTATTTTGAGATTGAACTCTTTAGGAGAGTGCTATTAGTTTCAGAAGAAGAGGGGAGGGAAATCTTCCAGGAGAATGTGGGATTAAGTTAGGACTTGAAAGTTGAATGAAGTTTACCAATTTATTTGAGCTTTCAGTTGTGGGATGTGACACTGCTTTGCTTTTTTGGTCTTGACTGGGAAGCTTTTCCTCTGGAAGTGGAACAAGTCATGTCCAAAGCAGGGGTAAGTAGGCTGTGTGAATGACATTGAAGGAACATTGCCAAGGCTGGTAAAAGGGAATTTCTAGTTAGTTGCTACTTCCTTCTACTAATTTTCTAGTTAGAAGGCCCCTCGTTGTCACAGAGTTTCTCTGTTTACTTCCAAGAGCTGCTACGAGTAGGGTATCAGAAGCACACTCTCACGGACTTGATACCTAAACATTAATGGCTTTCCTTGAACTGGAAGTGACTATGGGACTTGAGTTTCCTTCATGTAATTTCCAAAGAGCAGACATAGAAGACTTAGGAATTCTTCTTTTCTTCCAGGGACTTTGGGGACTCCTAAGCCCTATAACTATCATTCCACTAGCCATTAATGGATGAGCACACTTAATATCATCAGGGTAAACTCAATATAAAGTTCAGTGTTGTGTCTCATTTAGTTCACTTATTTATATTGTTCCTCAGGTGCTGTCCAGTCAACTCTGACTCATAGTGAACCCCTGTACAACAGATTTAAACACTACCCAGTTTCGTACAGTCCAGACAATCATTGCAATGTTTGATTCCATTGTCGTAGCCACCATATTAATTCATCTTATTGGGTGCCTTTTTTCACTGACTCTATACCACACACATGTACTTTTTCTGATGGCATGTCCAATGTCCATGATAGAAAGTCTTGTCATCCTTGCTTCTCAAGAGCATTCTGGTTGTACTTCCTTCAAGAGTGATGTGTTTGTTGTTCTGGTCATCCCTGGTGTACAGCAAAGCTCACGGAAACATTCTATCATCTCTCTCTCTCTCTCTCTCTCTCTCTCTCTCTCTCTCTCTCTCTCTCTCTCATCATCTATCTGTCTAATCTTCTATCATCTTCCTATCACCATTATCTTTTAATTCCATTTTCAGATACACTTTAAAGCCCCTTGTAGTTAATATTCTTCATCCACACCGAAATGCAAAGACACCAATCTATTGGTCTTCCTTATACTTAGTCCAGCTTTTCCATGCACATGAGTGATTGAAAACAGCTAGGCTTGCATCAGGCTCACCTTAGTCCTCAAAGTAACGTCTTGGAGATCCAACACCCTGCAGAGTTTGATGTTCTCGCTGCTACTTCCATGAGTGGAACTCAGAAACATGCTGTGTGAAATAAGTCAGACTCAGAAACATTATGAATTCAAATATTGTCAGAAACATTATGAATTCAAATATTGTCATATATGTTTATGGAAGTAAAATTCACATGACATAGAATTACCGGTACCCATCTTGTAGTATACCATTAAGTGTAACTCAGTACGCTAACAATATTATGCAACCACCTTTTCTATTTCCAAAAACCTTTATTACCCTCAAAGTAAACTCATACCCATTAAGTTGTCCCTCTTTATTTTCTCTCTTTAGTCCTTGGCAGCCAAGGGCTTTCTATCCCTATGCACTCACCTATTCTGAATGTTCCATACAATATAGATGTTTCTGAGTCTAACTTCTTTCAAATAATCCTTTCTTCAAAATATATGATGAGGTATAAAGTAACCATATTACTAAAACAGGTAAATAACACTTGAGGTTTTGCTCATATTTTACATATCCCAGCTCAGACAATGGGGGTGTAAGATGCTTTTAATTTTGTAGCCCAATACTTTGCCTTTTCAAATGTGATGATTCTAATATGTGCTTTAAAATAATAAAATTGCAGATTGGTTTTGTACTGTACCCCCTCAATGGTGGTCCTGCCTGGGAACCCACAGATCACAACAACATCATGTTCCTCACCATATGCTTTTGCTGGCATTACGCTGTCAGTCTTATTGTTGTCGGACTGAACTACGCCTTTGTTACCTGGTAAGTATTGAACTTAAAATTCATAGGGCTAGGACTTTGGACTTAGGCTTTAAATATGGTTAGAAATAAAATAAAGTTAAAATAAAATTTGCAAATGGAAGCTTAAGGACTGCAGAAATGCTTTTGCTAAGGAAAATTCCCATTAAAAGGAATAAATGTTGCCTGGATACTTCAATTGGTAGATCATCAGACTTTTAATCTGTGGGTCCAGGGTCCATATCCCTGTTCAGGCGCTGGGAATAAATGTTGATTCAAGGTTGAAAGAGCTCAAAAGTGCCTTTGCTAGGTGCCTGGCCTGTGTGCCTCCCTTCTGGGCACTTCTGTGCCTACACATCTTTTCATTTGCTGATTTCTCTTTCTAAGTAGTCCTGTCCACACTTTCATTAAATTCTCCATTTGCTCATGTGTGCATAGGACTCATTTACAGAATGTGCAAAAGGTAGAGCCATTTTGAAGTACTTGTAAGTCTTGGTTAGTAATTCTTATATTGGGCTGAGATCCCCATGGGTGGCAGTTCAAAACCACCAGCAACTCCATGGGCGATAGATGGGGCTTTCTACTCCCATAAATATTTCCAGTCCCAGGAAACCACAGGGAGGGTATCACTGATTTGGTATAGACTCAATGGCAGTGAGTGAGTTATGATTCCTGTTGACAACGTCTATTGAATTGGACATTTATTTGTCTTCCTCTAAAAATAGTATCCTATTGATACATGTTCTTGCAGTGGTTTCTAAGGACGTTAGGAGGAATTTAACAGTATTAAGAGCACACATTTCTAGCTTTGCTCCTTGAAAACTGTATTACATTGGGAAAATTACTTTACCACATTAAATCACAACTTCATAATGTACAAAATGGAGAACATTATAGTGCCTAAATGAGATCAAATATTTATACTGCTGAGGAAATAATAGGAGCTCAATAAATATTGCTATCGTTGCTGTTTTGAGTCCTCTTTTTCATCCTGATCTCCTCTTTCTCCTTCTTGTGCATTGAGTGAGGTATCGATTCTGTACATGAAGAGAGTTTATTCTTTTTGGGGAGAGAACTATTAAAATATGTACAATAATTGAAAGAGTGGACTAAAATACTATTCAAACCAAAAGGAAGTCTTCTGGCAATTGAAAATTAAGCTGCAACTTGAGGGACATACAGGAATCAAAAGAGATGAACACAATTCCTCTTTCAAAAGTGACTAATGCCAAGCCACAATTGGCTTGGTTGATACCAGTTAGCAGGTATGCAAGCACCTTCTCCGTCACGCTAACAAACTTTCTGTATTAGTGGGGGCCGGGGAGAGGGAGAGAAAAAAGAAGAGCAGATCTCAAGAGCTCACTGGAAAGTAAATGTCTTCAAAAGAATGATGGCATATATGTCCAGATATGTTGGGTACTTTTGATATATGGATTGGGACAAGAGTTAAAAGAGCCCCCAATAAAATGATTATTCAAAAAGTTCTATATATGGCAGTCTTGCATATTTTGTGGCTATGTGCAGTTATCGAGGAACTGAAAAGTGGATTATACTAGAGTTATGTAAAGGAAATTGAATAGTCCCATGTGGCAGGTGGCTGCCATTTCAGAGAGTACACATCTAGTAGGTCTCTAGTTTTTCAAAATGCAGTGGGGACGAGTCTCAGTTTCTGCTGGAACCAACTTCCCACTCCATTATTGAAGTTACTTTGGGTCTGGGTCACTGAATGAGGAAACCATTTCCTTGACCAGCTCTCAGGCTGTCTCTTTTAGATCTCCAAGGTGTTCACTTCCTTTGGTCATGTAGCTGCTTTCCTGCGGACATCTGAGTGACTTTTGGTGCTGAAAAACTCGACTTACTCAGGGGCTTGATTTCTATCATTCCCATAGCATTCCCTTGATACTTGTGGATGATCTACTTAGGACTCAATATTCCATTGAGTGAAATTTGGCTTCTCCTGTTGTTTCAGGCTTATAACTGGCCCTCATCTCCTCAGGGGTTGGGCAGGCTTCAGGAATAAATCCAGCATTTCAAGAACATCTCCACCTCCCAAGCTCAAAGAAGACTACTGTCTCTTCCTGTTTCAAAAACCTGCAGATATAGAAAGAATTTCTCTCTAGTTTCTGTAGAAACTAAAGTATCATTTATTCTTTTTAAAAAATGTATTCTTTCAACTGCCACCTTTCTCCATCCTGCCATACATCACACACCTTCTTCTACACTTGTGACTGTGATGTCTACCTGTCATGTCCATGTTACTATAATTTTAGGACCATAAGATACTCCTGACCATAAGACGCATCCAGTTTTTAGAGCAGGAAAACAAGAAAAAGATATTCTGAAACAAACAGTACCAATATACTAAAATATTTATTAAAAGAAAGCAAGTTACAACGGTAATATTTAACAGCATAAACTCAACAGTGGTGCTAAGAATCACGATCACTTTCATTAATGAATGAGAAAAGACTTAGAGGCTTGAGAACTTTTTTAGTTTTCTGGAAACCCTAAAAACTGTAGTTCTTTACTTTCCAAAACAGTGGTTTTATGATTGCCTCATCTAGTTCCACCCCTATGGTCTTGATGAAACTTCATAGGTATGTCTGGGAATCTTGCTGCATGTTTTACTGTGTAAATTTATTTTGAAACCACCACTGCACGTAACTTTTTCAAGTCGCCCTCCTGCTCCCTACTTAGATTGCTTTTATAAGTTATGATTCATGTGAGTGACTTTGAAGAAAAAAGAGATTCCCAAATTCAAATCATGTGCTAGTTTTCTGGAAGTGCACCCACAATCTTCACTCTTTTCTTTCTTATATGGAGAATATAAGAACTATATGCCCAGGCACACCCCGATCCTCCCTCCTTGGATTGAGCCACTCCAGTGATTAGACATCATTTGCTCTTCTTTTTTAATCCTTTGTCCCTACATCTGTCTTTGGTGTCATTTTTGCTTGTGCCAGTACATGGAGCTACTGATGGCAGATAGAGTTGAGTTAAGGCCTTAGGGTTCCTCTACTTGAATGATTTGTAGCAACAGCAGAAACAGCCTGGAAAGGAAGCATGAATAGCAGTATGAATCACTTGGACCTGTTAGCAGTTAATTTTTGTTCTGTTAGCAATTAATTTTTTTTAGCAATTTATTTTAAACACACCTCCAGGTCTTTCTTTTATTTTCCTCAAAAGTCATAGAGTGAGTTGGGATGGTGGTGAAGCAATTAATTAAGCAATTTCATTAAGATTGTATGCTTAATGGTCACAGAGTCAGAATCTACCCAATGGCAGCGAGTTGGGTTTTTTTTTAGGGGGAGGGGAGTGTTTATTATTCTATCAGCTAGAGTATTTGCCTGAAGGGTTGAGGGCATTGGAAGCTGCATTAATATTTAATTAGTAGTTATTCAAGCAAATCATTTCAGGAGGTTTTCTTTGATCCTTAATGAGTCAACAAGACAGTTACCCATCATTTTCTCAGAACCAAACTTACTACCATCAAGTCGATCGCAACCTTGCAGGAGTTGATGGAACTGCTCTGGTGTGTTTTTACAACTGTACCCATTTACGGGAGTGGACAACCACGTCTTTCATCTGTGGAGCCACTGGTGGGTTCATATTGCTAATCATGTGGCTATCAGTCCAACATGTAACCCACTGTATGACCTCTCGCGCTCCACCCACCCCTACGCAGTTGTTTCTTATTTGGGAGTAAATGGTGAGTTTTAAAGACCCGAAGACCTAGTCTCTATGAGCTGGTGAGTTATGTGAACTCCTAGAAAATGCCGTTGATTCAGTAAATGTATGTTGAGTCACTACTATGCCCCAGAGACCATCTTTTATTTTAGGGCTAGATCAGCAAATAAAATGAGGCCTCTGCTGCTATAAAACTTATATTCTAGGGCTGAGCCCTGGTGGCGTAGTGGTTGTGCACGGGACTGTGGCCCACTGGGATGGAGGTTCAATTCTAGCAGTGGGGCTGGGCCTCGGCCTCCTACTTCCACCACCGGAGAGCAGTGATGCTCCCCCCCAAAAAAAAAAAAAACAAACTTATATTCTAGTGGGATCTTGGTGAAGGAGAAAGAGATTTATTTATTGGACTTATTTATTTATTGTATTTTCCCATAGATTGGGGGTTTTTAGCTATTGTGTTAGTCTGGGTAAACCAGAGAAATAAATTCCTAAACACTCATATGTGTTTAAGAAAGAGGTTTATATACAAGAGCAACTACACATTAAGAAGACATCCCAATCCAGTTCAGTCCAAGATCAAAAGTCCAATATTAGCCCGTATGCCTGACAGCGATCTACAAAGTCCTTTTCAGACTCAGGAAACACATACAATGATGCTGAATGCAGAAAGATCACAGGCCAGTGGGTGCAAAGTCAGTAGTGATAGAAGCATTTGAGTTCTGGGAGGAGTCTCCATGTGGCTTTTTTTTTCTTGCCATATCAGGATAGGTTCATGTGATTTCTCCTCAGGGGTGTCTTGCAGGAAACCAGCCTTGTTGGTCAAGTATCTCCAAAGGACTGAACTGTACCCATAAATGGGTACAGTTGTAAAAACATACCAGAGCAGTTCTATCAGTTCTTTCTTCTGTCTCCAAGAAGGAATTACCATATTTCCCAGAATTCTCAGGAGAAGGCCGTGCCCAGACAGAGGTCTCATTGGCTATCTCCAGTTTGACAAACCAGACTCCACCCCTACACTCCTTTTTGGGGGATGGGGGGAATCACTGCCCTCTTGTGGGAAAGGGAGGCCCAGCCTTGCTCCCGGAGAGCTGCTGCTGGATTTGAAATGCCAAGCCAGTGGGCCACAGTCCCACACTCAACCACTACGCCACCGGGGCTCAGCCCAACCCCTACACTCTTAATCCTCAAATTGACACCAGATTAGGTGACTGCCACAGCCATGTCTTATTTACCTGGTTACAGTACAAGATATACAAATAATCATGGCTAAGGGTAGCCTTGATGGAGCAGTTCAACCGAGCTTCATTTATGTGTTTCCTATGCTCAGAGATTCTACTCCCTGATTCAGAAATGATCGCGATCTATTGCCATCTTGTTGATAGCAACTTATAATGGTGACCTGCCTCACTCACTGCCATCAAAGTCAATTCTGATTCACAGATTGACCATATGGAGCAGGGTGGAATGGCCTCTTTGGGTCTCTGAGAATTTGAATCTTTAGTAGACAGCTTGTGTTAGTCTGGGTAGACTAGAGAAACAAATACATAGACTCATACAGATATAAGGGAATGGTTTATATACAAAAGGAATATTTTTGCGAAAGCATCCCAACCCAGTCCAGTTCAAAGTCAAAGTCTGATATTAACCCATATGCCCGATACCAGTCTATAACATCTCCTTCTGTCTCACAAAGTTACAGACCAGTGGGTGCAGAGTCCCGGCGCTGGCAGGGGTCCCCTCATGGCTCCTCACTTCCAGGGCTCAGGGTCTGTCAACAGCATCCAGTGGTGGTAGAAGCAACTCAGTGCTGGCAGGGGTCTCCAGGTGGCCTCTCAACTTTAGAGGTCTAGTTCCATCATGTCAAGGCCATGTGGCTTCTCCTCCAACTCCTCCCACTCCTGGGACACTGTCATCTTGTCTTATCCGTACTTCATTGTCTCTAACTCCCAACAACTGGGGAGATAACTTCTTATCTCCATCAGGGAAATATCACGAGATTTCCAGAAATCTCAGGAGAAAGCCACGCCCGCACAGAGGCCTCATTGGTTACTCAATGGCTATCTTCAGATTAACAGGCTAGATTCCAGTCCTACATCTCAATCATGAAGTTAACATAAGCACATGACCGCCACACATCCCTATCTTTCTCCTGTCAAGAAGCTGGTAAGGTCTAACTGGGGACTCTCTGGTCAGTTACTCAGTGCATAGCCACTACACCATAAGTGCTCCTGCTGGTGACCTCATGTGTTACTGAAATGAACCACACTCCACAGGCTTGTACTGATTGTAATCTTTATGCCTTCTTTCCCCCTGCAGCTTGGTTGGGTTACAACAGCTAATATTTCCGCTCGTGTTTAAATTGCACTCACGGACTCTGGAAATGATGGAAGTCTTGAAGATGCCTAGGGAAACAATTTTTTAATATATTTGAAAGTCATGTGGTATAGGTTTACTAGCCCCTGGCTTTAGTTCACATAATTTTAGGTATTTCCCAACTCAAATAAAGAGGCGTTCCCTTTTCAGTTATCTACCTTTGCACAGAAGAAGACGTGGGAGTTTTGTTGCACTGTGGATGATGCTGCTGTGCTTTTTATTTTGACTTGAGACGCTCTTTCCTCCTCAGGTTGGTGAAATCTAAACTTAAGAGGTTCTGCCCCACGGAGGTTGGACTCCTGAAAAATACGGAACGCGAACAGGAATCCGAAGATGAACTGTGATTTCAATGAAGCTTTCTAGATAATCCATTTCTTTTTTACGCCCATTTCCTTTATGTATTGTGTTCATGGTTTTGTTTTGAGAATTTCTGTCAAAAGACAGCCTTCAGTGCACTGTCTATATTTTAAATATTGTTAGCATATGTGAATTTGAATATTTTATTTTTAAACTTGAAAATTGGGGATTCGCTTCTTTTGCTGGTATTCAAGGGTGGTAATGATTCCTCAGATCATCTAAGGTTTGATGCCCCTGCTGTAAAAAATTTGTTTAATTTGCCTGATAGTTTGTCCTTTAATTTTCTTGACTTGCTGTAACTTGTTAAATGGAATGGCACTTGTTTATCTTGTTACCCAAGGAATCAATAAATGCATGCATTTCAGATCTTTGCTTTTATGCACGCATAATGAAGAAGCCACTCCACGACAAGGGCAGGCTTCTTGTGAGAGGCTACCCTATGGGGCACTTTCGTCCTCTCTTGGACAAGTAGGAACAAGTAGACCGGAGTTGTGCAATCTTTCAGAAAGTGGAAGCTATCAAGACACAGGAGGTCCACAGGACACCTGGTTGAAAAGCATGGCAGAGTGAGAGTTGTGATGTTAATAATAATAATAAATCACATAGCACTGTAGGGGCACCTTACCATTCCATCTGTTGAAGGAGCTGTGAGGTGAAAAACAAGAGAAATTCTCTCTCTCTTTTTAAAAAAAATCATTTTACTGGGAGCTCACACAACTCTTATCACGATCAATACATATGTACCTTGTATGCAGACCACATTTGTACACTTTTTGCCATCATCGTTCTTGAAACATCCTCCTTCGCCTTAGACCCTTGGCATCAGCTCCCTATATTTTCTCTCCCTCCCCACTCCTCCTCCCTTAAAGACCCTTAATAATTTATAAATTACCATTATTTTGTCATATCGTTCACTGTCCAATGTGTCCCTTCACCCACTTCCCTGTTGCCCATATTCCAGAGAGGAGATTATATATAGATCCTTGTAGTTGGTTCCTCTTTTCTACTCCACCTTCCCTCCACTCTCCCAGTATCACCATTTTCACCACTGGCCCTGAAGGGTTCATTTGTCCTGAAATTTCCTTGTTTCCAGCTCAAGTGTACATCCCCTGGTCTAATTGGCTTTGCAAGTTAGATGTGGGATCATGATAGTGGGTGGGAGGAAGCATTGAAGAGCTAGAGGAAAGTTGCATATTACATTGTTGCTACCCTGTACCTTGACTGGCTCATCTCCTCCCTGCGACCCTACTGTAAGGGAACATTGCTTCACCTACTGATGGGCTTTGGGTCCCTATTCTGTACTCCCTCTCATTTATAATGATGTAATTTTTAGTTTTTTGATGCCTGACACATGATCCCTTTGACACCTCATCGCCACACAGGCTGGTATGCTTCTACCATGTGGGTTTTGTTCCTTCTCAGCTAGATGGCTAATGGTTTACCTTCAAGTCTTTAAGACCCCAGACACTATATCTTTTGATAGCCAGGCATCATGCTTTTTCTTCACCACTTTTGTTTATGCACACATTTTTCTTCAGTGATCATGTTGGGAAGGTGAGCTGTATAGAATGCAAATTTAATGGAACAAAGCGTTCTTGCATTGAGAACGTACTTGAGTGAGGTCCAATGCCCATATGCTGTCTTAATACTAACTCTTTAAGTATATGCACGTAGATTTATATCCCCATCATCATACACAAATATATTCACCTATGTATATGCCTGTATTTAGACTTCTATAAATGCCCTTTACCCCCCAGTTATTCCCTCTATTTCCTTTTACTTTCCTCTAGTCTCATTATTATGCTCAGCCTCCATATGGGTTTCAGTAACTAAGAAAAATTCGTTTATGAACTATCTAGACCTGTTGTTCTCAACCTTCCTAATGCTGTGACCCTTTAATACAGTTCCTCATGTTGTGGTGGCCGCTAATCATAAAATTATTTTTGTTGCTGCTTTATAGCTGTACTTTTGCTACTCTTACGAATTGAGCAACTCCTGTGAAAGGGTCATTCGACCCCCAAAGGGTTCACAATCCACAGGTTGAAAATTGCTGATCTAGACCATGGGGAAAGGACTCCCAGCTGAGAGTCAGAAAACTAGCTCTGCTGTTCATCAGCCTTGAGGATTTCTTCAACCACCATGTAACCAGTTTCTGTTGAGTAGACTCAGATTTATGGCGACCTATTGTGTGTCAGAACTATGCTGGGAGGGTGGGGCAGGGAGCGTGTCAGTGCCGTTATGGCTGATATGTCAGAAGTAGATTACCAGGATTTTCTTCTAAGATGTCTATGGATGGCATTAATCTTCCCACCTTCTGTTTAGTAGCTGAGTGTATTAATTATTTTCATCATCCAGGGACCCACTCACAATGTACTTCTTTTTAAAGAATTTGAACCAAATGGGTTCTGGGATCTATTACATTGTCACACTCTATGAATTGAGAAACTTTGAGATTAAATTGAAGCATGTATTCAGGTATTTTCATAAAATGGTAGTCAGAAATTCCGGTTTCTTCTGTGAGCATAATAGGAAGGAGGGATATCAGAATCCTGGCACAGACATCTATTCATCAAGGAAAAGTATTTGCCTTATTGTCTGCTGGAGGTGAGACATGAGTAATGACAGAAGCACCAAAAAATCTAGTCTGATAGATGTCATAATAATGCTGGAGAGGGAGGTGAGCTTATTCTTCAGGTTCAATAACTGACTGGACACAGTTTGTTATGGAAAGTTGTAAAAGAAAAGATGTGAGTGCTTCTAGGTTTATTTTGTGTAATGCAATAAACCTTAGTCCATTTCTGGACAGGGTTTCAGACCAGTTTATTTTGATTATAGCACTGAGAATTCACATTTCTGTGGTGTCTTGTGGAGTAACCATTGGGTTATTAAACACATGGCCAGTAGTTCAAAAGGTGGGAGAAAGAAAAGTCTGTATGCTTCCAGAAGGATGGACTGTCATGGAACCCCTAGGAAGCGTTTCTAGTCTGTCACAAAATCACTCATGGTCAGAATTGACTTAATGGCAGTGGGTTGGTTGGTTTCATTGTTTTTTGATTATATAGTCTGTGGGATATAGAAAAAATATATATTCATTTCCCCCAAATATATATGTCAGACCTAGGGCAAAGCTTGCAACCAATGGCAAATTATTGCCAACTTATCTCCCTGAAGACACCAGCCCTTCAGAGCAAGAAGACCCTATTGTCTGACCTGCAGTACATAGGGCTCCTTCTCTGCTATTAGGGACAGTGGAATTCTTATCCTGAAAGCTTAGACTAAATCATGTCTCGAGCTCAAGGACAATCAAGGTTATCATGTATCTAGGATCTGTCAATCTCATCACATGCATACCTTTATCTCTCCTCATCCTACAGCGTGTACACCTCCAGATCATCGCCCTCCCATTACTGTATTACCTATAGTACAACCCCTTCCTGTGATGTGTATCCTTACCTATAATTACTCTTGCTCCCAGAAGACATATAAGCCTTGGTTAGAAATAAATCTCTCTCCTTCCCTCTCTGCCCACGCTATGTATGGACCTGGCTGTTGAGATCATAGCTGTGCAGGAGGTGAACACGCTACCATGGAATGTGTCTGACTTCATTTTACTCGCTCTCTCCTATCTCTTATAACCTATGACTTTACTACAATCTCTCTGTATTTTTTAAACCATACAATTGAATCTATTGAACCTGTGAGTAGTTTATTTTTTTTTTGATGTACTGCATCAAAATCTATATTCTAGTAAGATTCCCCAAGTTGATTGTCAATCACCTGGTGGTACTCTTGACAAGATGATGGCCTAAACAGGCATGCTACACAAACCATCTACTTTAAATGATTCAATGAAAAAGGTGGATGAGACACCTGGAACATTGTGATTCAACAGAAAAGATAGAGAAGTGGATTGAATACATAGTAGAAGAAGCTGAACAAATGCAGCAAGAGAGGATATAAGCAAGTGAATTGGCAGTTGACTTGATATGATACAGCAGTCTTCAACTTTTGACAGCACTTTTCATTCAAAACCTAAAGCACCAGCATCAAGTTGATTTCAAGTCATACTTGTGTAGAGATTCTGAGCTTTAAATATTTATAGGAGCAAATAGCCTCTTCTTTCTCTTACCTTGCAGCCAATGGGTTGGAATCGTTGACCTTACAGCAAAGCTTGATATAAGCATTTGAAAAACTAGGAATAGGAGGGAAATTCTTCAAAATAATAAAGGGTATATTTCAAAAATAACAACCAGTATCAGCAGAGAGAAAGTGAGAGCATTTTCATGTGAATGGGAACCAGACAAAGATGCCTGGTATGCAATCTTATGCAAGTCTGAGCTATCAGACTTGAAAGGGAAATTAAAGACATGCGAATTGCTATAGAAGTAAAATTCTTTCTATTTGATCCTGTTTCACTGGGGTATATAGGATTGCTATGAGTCAGAACTGCCTTGCCAGCATCTAATAACAACATGTGCAGCAAAACTATGCCCAACTGAACAAAACACTGCCCAGACCAGGACCCGCTTCACACCTGTGTTCATGCTTGCGACTGTGTTTGCCGCCACTGTGTCAGGCTCATTTGTTGAGGGTCTTCCTCTCTTTGCTGAACTTCTTTCCAGACATGATGTCCCTTTTCAGGGACTGGTCTTTCCTGATAACATGTCCATAAGATGTGAGATGGAGTCTTGCCATCCTCATTTCTAAAGACCAAACTAGCTTCTTAAAAGGCAGTTTGTTTGTACTTCTGACAGTAAAATGTATTTTCAACATTCTTCACCAATCATAGAAATTCAAATATATGAGCTCTTCTGTAGTCTCCTTTATTCACGGTCCAACATTCGTATGAGACAATTAAAAATGCCAGCACTGTGTCAGACACACCTTAGTTCTCAGAGCGGCATCCTTGTGCTGCAGAGTCACCCAATGCAATACATGATTTGATTTCTCCCTTGCTGCTTCCATGAGCATTGATTGTGGATCCCAGCACAATGATTTTCTTCTTTGTTTATCACGAAGTTGCCCAATAATCCAGTTGTGACTATTTGAATTTTCTTTACATTGAGTTACAAATCATGATAAAGGATGCCACTTTTATTCCTATCAGCAAGTGTTTCTAGTCCTCTTCATTTTTTTTGCAAGCAAGATTTTGTCAACTACATATTATAGGTTGTGATAAAGCCTTCCTCTAGTTCCTTATTCATGTAGTCAAGCTTCCCAGATTATTTGCTCAGTAGACAGAGTGAATAGTGTGGTTAAAGATACAACCTTGACAGTTACCTTCCTTACTCCAAAACGTGCAGCTATCTGCTTCTATTCTGATGACTCCCTCTTGGTCTTTATACAGGTTCCATATGAGTACAATTAAGTGTTTTGTAATTTCCATTCTTCTCACTGCTATCTATAGTTTGTTATGATGCGTTTAGTTATGATACCTTTGCATATTCAATAAAATACAAGTAAACATCTTTATGGTTTTCTTTGCTTTCAACCAAGATTGCTCTGATGTTAGCCCAGATATTCTTCGTGACACATCCCCTTCTGAATCTGGCACGGTTTGCAGGCAGTTTTCTATACTGCTGCAACTATTTTAAAATTATATTCAGTAAATTTTACCTTCATTTCATACTAATGATATTATTCAATAGTTCCTCCATTCAATTGGGGCACATTTTTTTATGGACTGGGCACAGATATAGACCTCTCCCAGTCAATTGGTGAGTTAGCTGCCTTTCAAATCTCTTGGCATAGACTAGGGAGTGCTTCCAGTGCTGCACTGGTGTTTTGAAACATTTCCGTTTCATCAATTCAAGGAATGTTGCTTTTCGCTAAGGCCTACAATGCAGTTAGAGTTCTTCCTTCAAGACCATCAGTCTTTTTGATGATTGTATTGGCATACAGCTTATGTACCATGTGAGTCAATGGTTTGAAGATATAATAAGTTATGCAATATCACCCCAATCAATTTTTACTCATTCCTGTACTCATTATTATTGTCTCCTGATTTCTCTCTAAACTCCTATGCCATAGTACTGGGAAACTACCCAGTGGCTGGATCTACAGATTTACTTATTTGGGTTTTTATATAAAGAAAATTTTACCAGCGCCCCCCTCCCCAGAAACAGCAGCAAAATGAAACAGAGAAAACCCTCAATCCACAAGAAGGCAGAAAGTAATAAAACTAGAACATACTAAAAATGTGTTAAGAAGGAAAATAAATGAGAAAATATCCAATTATAACCTAATTGTATGTACATTATCCACTTGCCAATGCAGTCTGTCTGAGGGAAATGGAATTTACCTGCCTGATCAATGGTCTAAGGGACTCAGATACATGTTTATTCCACATGGGGACTCTGCACATGGATTTTGGTTGTCAATGTCATCCATGTTGTTGCTAGGTGTGGTCAATTTGCTTGCAATCTGTAGCGAGTCTGTGCACAAAGGAACCAAACACCACCCGGTTCAGTGCGATCTTAAAAATTGTTCTTATGTTTGAGCCCATGGTTGCAGCCACTGTGTCAATCCATCATGCCAGGAGCCTCTATTTTTTTGCCCCTCTACGTTACCAAGTATGATGTCCTTCCCTAGAGACTGGACTCTCCTGGCAACCTGTCCAAAGTATGTGAGACAAAGTCTCCCCAATCTTGCTTCTAAGGAGCATCCTGACTGTACTTTGCCCCAAACAGATCTATAAATAATACCACTTACAGTAGCCACCCCAAAGAGGAAATATTTAGGAATTAGCATAACCAGTGGGTTCATCCGAGAAGACCAGAGAAACAAATTCATACGCATACGTGTATATAAGGGAAAGATTTATATACAAAAGGAATGGAACATTGAGAAAACACCCAAGCCCAGTCCAGTCCAAGATCATAAGTTCGATATTAGCCCATATGTCTGATTCCAATCCATAAGTCCTCTACAGACTCACAAGGCACATGCAATGACACCAGGACAATCACAGGCCAGTAGGTGCAGAGTCCTGTATCCAGTGGCGGTAGAAGCATCTCAGCGCTGGTAGGGACCTCTCTGTGGCCTCTCAAGCACTGGCAGAAGTCTCTGTGTAGTTTTTCCAGCTTTGAGATCTGGTTTCATCAGTGTAAGTCCATGTGGCTTCTCTTCCGGGATGTCTCACAGGGAGTCAGCCTTGTCAGTGAAGCATCTCCAAGGGACTGACTTGAGTCTCTCACTTCCAAGGGGGAAATGCAGCCAGATTTCCCAGAATTCTCAGGAGAAAACCATGCTCACACAGAGGTCTCATTGGCTATCTCCAGATTGACAGGCTAGACCCCACCCTTACACTTTTTTTTTTTTTTAGGCATCACTGGTCTCCGGTGGTGGGAGTAGGAGGCCCAGCCCCACTGCTGGAATTGAACCTCCGTCACAGTGGGCCACAGTCCCATGCACAACCACTATGCCACCGGGGCTCAGCTCCCCCACCCTTACACTCTTAATCCTCAAATTAACACCAGATTAGATGACTGTCACAACCAGAGAAACTAAAGACACGTGCAAAGAAAACACTCAAAATAAACTGGGAGAAAACTATAGCAATGGAAGAATATCTGTGGAGAAAGGGGGAACCTATCATATTGGATATATAACCTGTCCCCCTGGGGGATGAATAGCAGAAATATGGGTGAAGGGAGACAATGGACCATGCAAGACACTAAAAAACAATAATATATAATTGATTAAGGATTCTCAAGGGTGAGAGGGTGAGGTGGGGCAATGAGGAGCTGACACCAGGGGCTCAAGTAGAAATAAAATATTTTGGAAATGTTGATGGCAACATAAGTACAAGTGTGGTTAATGCAATTGTATGATCAACTGTCATAAGATATGTAAGAGCCCTCCAATAAAATGATTAAAAAAGGAAGAATATACTGATGTATAGGAAAAGTTAGCATTGTGAAAATGTGACTATTACCCAAAGTAATCTAGACATATGATGCGTGGTTCTTTAGAGATAGTGCATAATACAACATCATTCTTTCGTCAGGATGAAAACTAATCACTAATTTTATATGGAAAGAGACCCCATAAAAACAAAGCACCACAATAGAAGAACAAAGTAGGAGTTCTATCACTTCCAGATCTCAAAGCATACTATAGAGCCATGGTAGTTTATAAAAATTTGAAACTCATAACAATGACATATGCATAGACCCATGACCAATTGAGAACCCAGAAATAAATCCATCCACCTATAGCAATCTTTAAACGAAGACCAAAATACATTAAATGGCAAGAGATAGCCCTTTGAACATGATACAGGAGAATGATACAAGACCCATATCTCACATTATATGTGAGAATGAACTCAAAATGGATCAAAGACCTAAATGGAAAGTCTAGACTTATAATGATCAGCAATGAAAGACAGAGACAAACATAGGAGTCCTACATGCACATTAAACATACATTTACATTAAACATAATGAAAAACACAAACAACAGATTATAAACTGGATGATAGGGACCAACTGGAATGTTCTTTTAAAATAATTTTATTGGGGGCTCATACAACTCATCCAAATCCATCCACCCATCCATTGTATGCCAAGTCCATTTGTACATCTGTTGCCATCATCATCCATTCATCAAAATATTTCCAAAAGATTGAAAGAACACAAAAGCTCAAGGGGGATTTGGCAATTATATAATAACCAACACTTGTCTGTCAGTTCACTGTGCTGCCACCATGGCTTATATGTTTCTGAAAGCTATGTAATTGTTATTTTTAAATAGTAGTAGGGTCACCAAAAGTGAACAGTCTTCAGCATAGTTTCCAGACTAAGACCAAACTACAAAGAACTAATAGGTTGCTGCTTCACAGTAATTAGCCACCGAAACCTTCTGGATAGTGTTGAAATACAAACACATTTGACTATATGGATCATATCAGATGTGGATAACCTTGAGAAGAATGGGAATCCCAGAACACTTAGTTATGACCATGTGGAGCCTGTACATGAATCAAGAGGCAATTATTTGAATAGAATAAGGGCATATTCAGTGGTTTGCAATCTAGAAAGGCTTGTGTCTGGGTATATCCTCTCATCAGACTTATCCAATCTGTATGCTGAGAAAATGATCAAAGAAACTATATTACATAAAGACAAATTCAGTATGAGAATTTGAGGAAAGCTTATTAACAGCATACAATATGCAAATGATGAGGGAGACTTGAAGCACTTGTTGATGAAGATCATGTTTTGTAGCCTTTGGTATGTATTACAACTTAAGGCAAATAAAAATCCTCACAACTGACCCAATAAGTAACATCATGGTTAAATAGAATAAAGATAGAAATGGTCAGGGTTTTTTCATGCTTGGATCCATAATCAATGTTCATGGAAGCATCAATCAAGACAGCAAATGATGCATTGCAGTGGGTAAATCTGTTGTACAAAATCTCTTTAAAGAGCTGAAAAGTGAAGTTGTTACTTTGAGGACTATGTTTGATGGATCCAAACCATGGTATTGTCTTACTTTTTTTTCAAAGTTTTTTTTGGGGGGGCATCACTGCCCTCTGGTGGTGGGAGTATGAGGCCCAGCCTTGCTGCTGGATTTGAACCTCCAACGCAGTGGGCCGCAGTCCTGCGCACAACCACTACTCCACTGGAGCTCAGTTCCTACCATGGTATTTTCAAGTATTTTATGTATGCAAACTTTGGATATTGTATAAGGAAGGTTTAAAAATCAATGCATTTGAAATGTGCTGGTGAAGAGCATTGAAAATGCTAACAAAAGAACCATTCTGTCTATGAGGAAGGATACCTTCCTCATGCTCTTTAGAACTGTGGATGGTGAGACTTTACTTCATGTCAAGAGAGACCAGTCCTCAGTGAAGAATCTCCTGGTTGGCAAAGTAGAGGGGCAACAAAAAGAGGAAGGTCCTTCACAAGAAGAATTGACCCAGTGGTGGCAACAATGAGCTCAAACACAAAAACCAAGGCTGGCACAGGACCGGGTAATGTTTCTTTCTGCTGTAAATGTATGGGCCAGGGTTGAATCAGGCAGTCCCCTGGACTGGATAGCTCCCTGGACTGGGAAGCCCCTTGAACCCTTTCGCACCAGCCTCACAAAAAGGAGATGAGCAACTTGCTGAGCTTTGTAACCCCTGCCTCTGGCATCTCACAGAGCTTATCTCTCTGGGTAGGGCACAGCCTCTACCAGGGCAAGGCACAGAACTATCCCTCTAACCTTCTAAGAAACAAGTTTGAAAAAAAAAAGACATGATTTGCTCATAGAAACTTGCAAACACAGCACAAGAAACCTCCCCTTTCTTTCATCAGCCTACATGCCTATAGTTCAAACCCTATATATGTCCCACCACCCCAATAATGGGCGCGGCTTCCCTGACCTAATTCTCAGGCCTCAGACCATCCAGGAGCTTCCGTCTCTCTCTCTGCTGCCCTTTCCCTTGCCAAAAGTCCTTCACTTCCAATAAAGCCTACCTATATGCTTTTCATCCCTAACTGAGCTCTGTCTCCTTCTGCGGCTCCGTCTCAACCTCTCAGTATGTAGGTTTGCTATGGGTCAGAACTGATTTGATGTCACCTAGCAGCAGCAGCAGCAGCAGCAGCAACAACAACAACAACAACAACAATATATTGGACAAGAAACTAATCTCAGGCATTTATACAGAACTTCAATATCTTAACCAGTCAAAAATATCCAATTTATAAATGGACAGAACAGACGAGCAGACATTACACCAAAGAAGTCACTCAAGCAATCAACAAAATATGAAAACATCATCATCATTAGCCATTTAAACTTCCCTCAAACCCAGTGCTATGAAGTCCACTCTGACTTTTGGCAATGCTCTAGGATGGAGTTGTCCTTCTGTGGGTTTCTTATGGGAGCAAAACGTCTCTTCATCCTCTCGTGGAACAATTGGTGATTTCCAATTGCTGATTATCAGCCCAACTCACAGCTCACTCTGCCACCAGAACTTATGAATCAGAATAAGTAAATATCTATCTATCTATCTATCTATCTATCTATCTATCTATCTATCTAGCTATATCACTTTACCAAATAAACTTAATGCCATGGAGTCAATGCCCACTCAAAGTAAAAATACCCCTGAGAGTTTCCAAGACTAACTTTGTATAGGAATCAGGAGCCACATCTTTCTCCCAACCAGCATTAATAGCAGACATAAAAGGCTAGAAAGGGTTTCTGAGTGTGCAGAGAAACGAAAGCCCTCATAAACTGCTGGTTGGTTTGTTAGATGAAGCAACCACTGTGAATAGCAATATGATATTGCCTAGAAAAGTTAGAAATAGAAATGCCATATGACTCATCCGTTTTTCTATTTGGCATTTATCCAGGGAAAATAAGCACGATTGCATGAATGCATGCATCAGTATAAATCTGGCCCCACTATTCAATAAGCAAAAATATGGAAACTTAACTGTCCATCAACTGATGATGGATCAATAAACTTTGGTTCTTACACAGAAGAATATTATGAAACAATAGAATAGCAATGTTTTTTTTTTGCAGTTTGTAGCTTTAATCTGATTATTATTGTTTTTAATCATTTTATTGGGGACTCATATACCTCTTATCACAATCCATACATATGTGCATTGTGTAATGCCCATTTGTATATTTGTTGCCATCATCATTTTCTTGTTTTTAAAATGTGTCCTTTGATTTTCTTTTCTTTCTTTACTATTCATTTTATTGGGGGGTTCATACAACTCTTGTCCCAATCTATACACCCATCCATCGTGTCAAAGTACATTCATTCATTTGTGGCCATCATCTGTTTCAAAACATTTTATTTCTACTTGAGCCCTTGGTATCAGCTCCTCATTTTCCCCCTACCTCCCCCATCTTCCTTCCTCATGGACCCTTGATAATTTATAACTTGTTATTATTTGTTCATGTCTTACCCTGATCAATGCCTGCCTTCACCCGCTTTCCATTGTCCCCCAGAAAGGGGGTTATATATAGATCATTGTGATAGGTTGCTCCTATCTCTCCCCACCTTAACCCTTACACTTCTGAGGCAACAAATCTTTGAAGCACTTCATAAAGTGAATGAATCTGAAGGAAATTATACTGAGCAAAATTAGTCAATCACAGAAGGATAAATATTGTGTAAGAATCCTATTACCTATTCAATGGTAAAAACAAAAAACCAGCAAGACGTGTTTACAAAAGGAAAAGAAACCATCTTTGATGGTTATCAGGGGTGAGAAAGGAAGAGAGGGAGGGGAAGTCATTGATTAAGAGGATAGACAAGTATTAACTTGGGTGAAGGTGAAAGCAATATATAAGGGGAGGGAATATGTCAAAATATGATGTGGTAGAGCAAGATACTGGAGATTTCCAGAGTCACAGGCAAGAGAGGCCAAGGCCGTTAGCTGCACAACACTGCAATAATGGTGATCTACAAGTCGCTTACATAGACACAAAGGCTGACCAGGTATTTGAGGGAGAGTGGGAATATTCCCCTGAATATAAATTGCTTCTATATAGGTTATTTATGTATATAAACATGAATATCTTTCCTGAAAATACATTCATAAATGTAGCAAAGCATACAGGAGACACATTTATAAAAACTTCTTAGTCATAACCAAATATCTTGAGGGAATGAGTCACCCTTTCTTGGGGTTCAGAAGACACCAAAGTCAACTGGCACAGCAGAGTTAACAAAAAGAGTGCTCTTCCTCTTACTTTCAAAGGCAGCAATTGTAGTCTTAAAAGGCAGTGAACAGTCATGTAAGGGAGCATTCCTCTCCATTGAAGGGAAAGAACCAAAACTAACTAACCAAACAAAATCTCTCAGGCATTGAGTGGATTTCTACTAATGTTATTAAATGCGATCAAATCAGTTCTGACTCATAGTGACCCTGTGTGAGACAGAACTAAACAGTGCCCAGTCCTGTGATATGTTTACAATTATTCTTTTTTTTCCCCCCGCATCACTTTCCTGGCAGGAGTAGGAAGCCCAGCCTTGCTCCTGGAGAGCTGCTGCTGCATTTGAACCGTCAACCCTGTGGGCCACGGTTCCGCACACAACCACTGTGCCACCAGGGCTCAGCCTCACAATTATTCTTATGTGTGCTCATAGTGACCCAATGTAGAATTTCTGAGATTGTAAGTCTTTATTGGAGCAGATAACCTGGCTGGTGGATTTGAATTGCCCATCTTGAAGGTACAGTCTAATGGTTACTTAACAGCATCACCAGAGGGGGGAAAATAATTAAAAAGTTAGTGAACAATCCAATGAACCATGTAAACATCAGTCTCAATAGATTAAAAGAACTAGTACCAACTTCTTTAAAAATGATTATATTATTTGGTCCTGGGTATAGTGGGGGGAAATTGTGGACCAGAACATAGACAAGCCTTATTCACTAGATAGAGGCTGATGGGACTCAAAGACGATGACCGTTAATCACTCTTCAGGTATGGAACTGAACTCACACCTGTGTTAAAGTACTCAACTATCTGAGGTCAAAAAGTTAGCCCATACCAAAGGACAGAGAGTTAGGAAAGGCGGAGGCAGTGAAAGAAGAAACACTGGAGGAAGTGAGCTAAGCCTGGCATAGGGACGGAATTAAAATGAATGAATGGAAACAAAATTTGTCTTTGAATGGAAAACTGATGTTAGGCACTGTAAATCTCCACACAATCCACAATAAAAAGGAAAGGGAAACATTATGAATAGACTATGGGAAAAATTATTTAAAATTGGGACTGTCCCGCCAAAAGCGGGACATCTGGTCACTTTATAGAGCCAAAATAATTACATGGGGAATCTTGTTGAGATGCAGATTCTGATCAAACTTATCTGGGGTGAAAATGCACAGTCTCAATGGTAGGTAGACCTAGAAGAAACCACCCCAAAGACTTACTTCAGAGGTAGTGGTGGTTACACAATCTCTTGTCAACTTGAGGGTATTAAGAGTGAAGGGGTGGAGTTCAGCCTGTTGATCAGGAGCTTGATTACCTCATTTGGGGGCCATAAAGAAATAAGTGACTCACTAGAGGCTGTACCCACTCTCTCTTTGCTTCACATTCTTGATGACAAGTCACACTGATGGCAGCCAGAGTTTCTGCATTGTGCACCATTCCATGTGTTGCATGAGTCTGAGGAGAAATTTCCAAATTTGTATCAGATATGTAAGCTAATATCAGACTTATAGACCTGATCTGGAGTAAGTTGGGATGTTTTCTCAATATACAATTACTCTTTGATATAAATCTCTCTCTTGTTCACATATGAGTGCCTCTGGATTTGTTTCTCTAGTCAACCTGGTGTAACAGAGGGTTATTATAAATGGTTATATAGAATAGTCCTGATTTCATCATGGTCCAGGTGTGTTCTATATGACATGACTATTTCTAGTCCAACAAGTTTCTGTGACTTTCAAAGTATGGGTCATAGAGAAGTAGCCAAAAGGTGCAGTTGTTTGAAAACGGTGTTGCTGGTATCTAGGCCTATGAAAGTTAGATTGTGAGTTAATTAGACTAGGCCAGCATCCTCAGGACTTTGGCAGTAAGACTTCTCCCATAATGTGACCTAATATAATGTAAATACCTCCTTATAACCCTTAATCAGGCCACAGACTAATGACAGTTGCTGAGAGGTGTGGTCTAATTCATCTCTATAAATCAGCTTTGTGGAGACCTCTCTGTTCTTTCTGGTTTGGATCCTGTATCTGTCACATTGATTTCAAGTTTTTTTGGACCCAATCAACAGGTTCAGGACTTGTGCTATCATTCATAGCATGAACATTTATAAATCAATGTACAAAAACTAGAAATACAGAGGCACTCAAACTCAGGCATTGCTACAGAAAATGAACAAGTCAACAAGCACAGGGCTTCTCCTAGCACCTAGTATCTCTCACAGAACCTACCCATCTCTATGATTGACTGAAATGGTCTTTTGTTTATGGGCAGTGTGGATGCTCTGGAACTGAAGGGTTGCCCTCACCCAGGGGTGTGAAGTGCTCTTCCTCATTTGACATTTGTGTACAATCTCTTCAAGAAGACTGAGGTCTCCGTTTCTGAACTTTATTCTAAACACTGTTTCAAGGCCATACCCTGCTCACCTTGCCATAACCCTTTGACTAATTCGGTGTGATCATTCTAGTGAATTTGCCAGAGTAGGGGGTATTGGGGCAAATTTGGAAAGATAACAAAGCCCTGTGAATAGGAAGTCTTTGTGGTTGTTTAAGTTGGTAAGTAGAAGAGGAGGATGATTATTCAGCAACATAAACATTGTTAATAGTGTGAGATGTGTTAATAGTTCCTCATTGGCTTCTGAAAGAGTCACTCTGCCTCCTCCATGATGGCAGTGATCCTATGTAATCAACCTGCCACCAGGTTGCTGGTTGATCTTCTCAAGGAATGTTCCCATATCTTGGGCTTAGTGTTGGATTCAGCTGCTGTAAGGTGGGGCGCTCAGTAGTGACAATGGCCAAGCCAACCTTGGTGAGTGGAAGTCTATGTTCCTCTGCCCATGTGTTACCTTCATCACTACCACAATGTCCACTTTATTCATGTATAAAGTGACCAGAGATGAAGCGGGACACCATTGACCAGGTGTAGGTGGGGGTTCCTTGATTAAAAATTTGATCTATATGGAGCAACAAAAATGTTCATAGAAAGCAAAAATAGTATTGCAATATATTTATTTAATTTTAAAATGTCACAGGACATTGCTAAATTGCTAAAAAGCAGGACATCTGGTCACTTTATTCATGTGCCCAGTGGTCAATGACAGTAGTGGTGAAGGTAAGGGGAGGACTAGTCTTCACAGTGCGCGTCATCTGATCAACGTGATTGTTAAAGTCCTCCTCTTCAGAGATATCCCTTTGGTGAACATTCACATGAGACATGATTATCTTTACTTTTGGGGAGCATGTTTAGAGAGGTCTATCCACATATCTCTTCCCCACACCTCCTTAGAACCAATTTTCCAGTCAGGTTCCTTCCAATTCCTTGAACTTCCAGTCAATCCATTAGCCAAAGCCCAGGAATCCACCTGCAACCTCACATTTGGAAATTTCTCCTTCAATGCAAACTGAACGACCAGGTGCACTGCTTGACGTTCTGCACGTTGGGAACATTTCCTTTTACCGCTGTCCTCAGGGAGATGGGAGAAAGAGGCGACAGTGCTGCTGCTGTCCACGTGTGAGTGGCACCCGCATATAGTGCAGAGCCATCAGTGGACCAAGCATGAATTTTCTGGTCCTCAGTCAGCTTATCATAAGGAACTCCCCAAGTGGCCATAGGTGCAGGCTGGAAGAGGAAAGGTATTGTGACAGGAGGGGAAACTGGGCATTTGGATCCCTTCTTCATGAAGCTTACTTGCACCTTTAGGTCCTGTTCTAGCCCAACCTCTTGTATACCACTTCTGTGTAATGATGGAGTATTGTTGCGCCAGGTTAATTTTATGACTCTGTGGATCGGACACTTCATGATGCACAGCTCAGGCCTCATGGTGACTTGGTAGCCTGTGAAGAGGAGTTCAGTCTCCACTAAGGTCCAGCAACCAGCCAACAGCTGCTTTTTACAAGTGAGTAGTTGTTTGTAAAGGATGGGCAAACTTTAACCCCAAATCCCAATGGTCTAAACTATAATTTTCCAAGAGGAGCCTACCAAAGACTCCACACTGCATCTCTATCTATACAGACATCTTTAGCACCATTGGGTTAGCTGGATCATATGCACCCAGCGGCAAAGTTGCTTGAATGGCAGCCAGAACCTATTGCAGCCAGAACCTATTGCAGAGCCTTTTTTTGTTCTGGACCCTGCTCAAAATTAGTGGTCCTCTGTGTCACTTGATAAATAGATGGAAGTAGCACTCTGAAATGAAGGCTATGTCACTTCCACAATCTTAAGAGGCCCACTAGGCCTTGTGCCTCTTGTTTAATTGCTGGGGGATGGGCATGGGTGGGCAGATGCTGTATCTTATCCTTCACTTTAGTAGGAATGTCTTGACATGCTCCACGCCACTTGTTCCCTAGAAATTTAACTGAGGTAGAGAGTGCCTGAATCTTCGTTGAGTTGATATCCCACTCTCTTGCACAAAGATGTACCAATGATTCTAGAGTCTTTGAAGTATCTGCGTTAGTGATTCCAATCAGCATAATTTCATCCGTATAGTGGGCTAGTGTGACATTTTGTGGAAGAGACAGCAATCAAGGTCCCTTTGGACTAAATTATGGCTCAGGATGGAAGAGCTAATATCCCCCTGGGGGAGAGTTGTGAAAGTGTATTCTTGCCCCTGCCAGTTGAAAGCAAACTACTTCTGGCAGTCCTTTAAGACTATGAGAAGAAGGTATTAGCCAGATCAATAGTTGTATACCAAGTAATAGGAGAATTATCTTGCTCAAGCAATGAAACCACATTGTAATGCAGCTGCAATTGGAGTCACCATCTAGTTAAGTTTACAATAATTCACTGTCATTCACTTAATTCCAATAGTTTTTTTTTAAGTCTGAATAGGTGAGTTAATTGGGGCTGTGGTAGGAATCACCATCCCTGCATCCTTTGATGGTCGCACGAATCACTGCAATCCCTCCAGGATTGAGGTATTGTTATTTTCCTAGGATATTGCAGTTCTAATGGTGTCCACTTGGTCTTTCCTAAGACAAAAGCCTTTATTCCACATTTGAATGATCCAATATGGGAATTCTAGTGCAGAGCCATCGGTGGACCAAGCATGAATTTTCTGGTCCTCGGTCAGCTTATCATAAGGAACTCCCCAAGTGGCCATAGGTGCAGGCTGGAAGAGGAAAGGTATTGTGACAGGAGGGGAAACTGGGCATTTGGATCCCTTCTTCATGAAGCTTACTTGTACCTTTAGGTCCTGTTCTAGCCCAACCTCTTGTATACCACTTCTGTGTAATGATGGAGTATTGTTGCGCCAGGTTAATTAGTTACTAAGTATGTATATTCCAATGATGTATTCTAGAACTTGGAAAATAATGACAGGATGAGTTTGAGGGCCAACTGGACCCACAGTGAGGCTTACCTGAGCTAAAACTCCATTAATAACTTGACCTCCATATACTCCATTCTGAATTGTGGGCCTCAAAACATTTTGGGTGTACTGTAATTAGTGTCTGTTCAGTACCAGTGTCTAGTAATCTCTGAAAAGATTGATTATTTTCTTTCCCCCTTGTGAAAGGAACCAGGTCCCTTTGGGGTAGGCTAGAAGAAAGACTAACAGTATAATTCTTCTGCAATGTTGTAGGATATTTCTTCAAAGGAGGCCAGCTTCCCATTATTCAGGGGGCTGTAGGTCTGTAAACTGACTCAGGTCTGGGATTTGATTGAGGCAATATGATTCTCTATTCAGGTGATTTGAGTTGAACTGCATTCATCTGATCTAGTATTCTTCTGCCTGTACAGATCACATAAATATTTAGTAGGTTTCCCATGTATTTCAATTCTAGGGACATTGTGGCTAAGTAGTTGTGTTAGTTTGGGTTGACTAAAATAGCAAGCTCATAGACATTCATGTATGTATTAGAAAGAACTTTATATAGAATAGCAATTGTTATTGAGGAAATATTCCAGCCCAGTCCAGATCAATTCCATAAAGTCCAATATTAGCCTATATATCTGAAACCAGTCTATAAATTCCTTTTCATACTGACACAACATATATAATGCTGCCAAATGCAGGAAGATCACAGTTCATTGAAGTAGAAAGGTTTGTGGATTCAGTGGCGGTGGAAGCATCTCAGCACTGGCGTGAGTCTCCATGTGGCTCCTCCAGCTTCAGGACCCTGGCTACATCCGCATAGCTCCCTGTGACTAGTCAGCTGGAAGATGAAGCAGAGAATGTGTGTGCCACCTACAGGCAGGAAGACAGAAATTCCCAGAATCCTCAGGAGAAAGTCATGCCCACACAGCGATCTCACTGGCTATGACTTCATTGGCAGCTGGACTTCACCCCTTAGCAAGTTGACAGGAGAATATTTAATTACCACAGTCACCCATGCCATAAATCCTCATGAGACAGGTTGTTTTGAATACTACAGTAAATTTGCTGTCCATTGTGAGAGCTGTGTCCATTCATCTCTGTTGCTTCAGTGCTGACATCTGCCCCCAACCACCATGGGACCAAATCAGCTCCATCGGATGTAAATGTTGGAGTTCACTTATGGAAGTTTCCACTGTTAAATCCTGATGTGTATAAAATAGCAAACACAGGAATCTTCAGAGATTATGGGACCTACTTCCCAAACTTGTTCTTTATGGTATAGTGAAAGGTATGTCCTTGGGTCACTGCACACCTTTTTCATTGGGTCTCTGGGATTATTTTGATAGATCTATTTCTTTTTTTTCTTTTGCATCACTGCCCTCATGGGAGTAGGAAGCCCAGCATTGGTCCTGGAGAGCTGATGCTGAATTTGAAACAACAATCCCCTGGGCCACAGTCCCGCACACAAGCACTGCGCCACCAGGGCTCAGCTTGATAGATCTTTTTCAACAAAACAATTTCCCTAAGCATTTGGATGCCTTCTTGTAATGTTCCATGGTAGGTCAGCTACTTCAAGTTGGTATAATCTAGGCCATCTGGTCGTCTATGCTTCAGTAAGCCAACCAAATATGCAATTACATTCTCTCTTAACCTCCCTTCCTAAGACATTGAAAGGAGAATCTTTTCTAGGGGCCCCAAATCAAGAAACTCAGACTGATCTAATGTTAAATTTCTTGCACCAGTATCCTACACCTGCAGAAACCATTCCCAGGGCTATTTCCCAGGATTCTGCTTGTATGTATTACAATACTCAAGCAGAATTCTAAGAGTGTAGTGCACTTCTTCCTTAGTCATCATCTGTTTGTTTCATTTTATTTTTTACATCATTTTATCATAATCAAACATACATCCATTGTAGCAGACTACATTTGTACACTTGCTGCCATCATCATTCTCGAAACATCCTCCTTCTACTTAGGCCCTTAACATCAGCTTCCCATATTTCCCCTCCCTCCCCAACCCCCCTCCTTCATGAACCCTTAATAATTTACAAATTATCATTATTTTGTCATATTGTACACTGTCTGATGTGTCCCTTCACCCACTTTCCTGTTGTCCGTATTCCAGGGAGGAGGTTATATTTAGATCCTTGCAATTGAGCCCCGCTTTCTACTCCACCTTCCCTCCAGTGTCACCACTTTCACCACTGTTCCTGAAGGGATCATCTGTCCTGAATCCCCCATGTTTCTGGCTCCAGTGTATATCCCCTGGTATAGTTGACTTTGTAAGGTAGAATTGGGATCATGATAGTGGGATGGAGGAAGCATTTAAGAACTAGAGGAAAGTTGCATATTACATTGTTGCTACACTGTACCTTGAATGGTTGTCTCCTCCCTGCGACCCCTCTGTAAGGGGATGTAGCTTCACCTATTGATGGGTTTTGGGTCCCCAATATGTACCCCCCTCATTTATAATGATATAATTTTTAGTTCTTTGATGCCTGATACCTGATCCCTTCGACACCTCATGATCACACAGACTGGGTTTTGTTGCTTCTGAGCTAGATGAATGCTTGTTTACTTCCAAGCCTTTTTTTGGGCATCACTGCCCTCTGGTGGTGGGAGTAGGAGGTTCATCCTTTGCTGCTGGAATTGAAGCTCCATCCCAGTGGGCCGGAGTCCCGTGACACCACCAGGGCTCAGCCCTAAAATAGATATTTTAAGTTTAGAAAAGAAAGCTTAGTTTGGGAAAGATTGTTAAGATAAGAATTGAACTTGACTGTTTACAAGATTGAGTTTAGTGTCTAGGTTTATACTGATTTTTACTGCCTGTTTTTTATTGATATAAGGTATGGTAGAAATGATTCTTTAGAAATATAAATGGAGATTTTTTAAACTCTCTGCCTTCAGTCCTTAAATCAGATCTTTAAATGTGTATAGGACATGTGTGAAAAGAAGACTGTGAAAAAATAAGCTCTATGAAGTGCCTTGAGTGCTCTGGATATGTGCATTAGAAAAGATTTGCTGAGAGGGCTTTTGGCAGACAGAAGAAAAAAAAGAAATTTGGTTTTTAATTTTGATCTAGTGTTTTTCCCTAAAACTGGAAAAATCTGAAGTCATGAAGAAACTCTCCTCTTTAGAAGTGAACACCAAAGAATCTTCAGGCAGCCTGAAATGTTCACTAGTTGATGTCCTCGCTTCACTTATTCAGTGGAAGTGTGGAAAATGCAGTAACAAAGAGAAGGGTTGTGTCTGGCCACTGACTCCTGTGGACCTGGTTCACAGAGACTAGAGGAAAACAGGAGAGTGATTGAATTTGTCTGAAGTATAAAAAGTTGTGTGCAATTGAGCCTATTTTATCAATTAGCCCAAGGGGGCTTAGGTTATTGAAAATTTGTAACAGGACGCTTGGTCAAAAGCAAGGCAGCCAATGATCATATCACTGAGGCTGAGTGAGGTGGCTTACACCGAGTTGACCAGAATAAGACCAAATGAATATTTATTGAGCCTGTGATGGATTCATCTTGCTGCTGACTTTATGGGTGGCCTATCTTGATTTGACATTGCTTGTAGATGTGGACTCACAGATACCAACTGGAATGAAGAATCTTCACATCAAAGAACACACTTGGCTCTTCAGAGTACTGGACTGATATAAATGGGCAGTATAGAAATTGGATACTCAAAAATTGGGTGGGTAGAGTCATGAAGTGGCTGGCTTACAAACTTTCCCAGGTGTGGGATATAGTCAGAGAATTATAGGATTGAAGTGTAAATGTCAGGATAGCTACAATTGTTAGGCATAGAATATTTTTGTTTTTTTCACTTATAGAATATTATGTTTATATGAGGCTGACACGTTTTTACTTGTATATACTTTAGTTTAATCTTGTGAGGCTCAAATATGATTTCGTTATCCTTGTTTTAAAAATTATGTATTCCTCAAAGTTGTGTAAAAGTGTCAAGTTGATATGGGCCATCCTGTGGCAGTTGCATAATTTCATGTCACCTCGAAGACATAAAAGTGTAGGGGTGGAATCTCGCCAGTAAAACAGGTCACAGTCTGATGATAACTGCTGGTGGGTGTGACCTTCTCATAAGGAGGACACTGGGAAATTTCCTTTCTTTATCTCTGCTTCATCTTCCTGATATTGAGCCACTCTGAGAGCTTTCAGAGGCACCGCCATTGGATACATACAAGTCTGCACCCACTGGCTTGTGAGCTTCCGGAATTGCTTCATTGATCGTGTGTGTGTGTGTGAGTCTGAAAGGGGATTTATATGCTAAGTATTGGACTTATGGACTAGCATCGTAATTAAGGATTGATTTTGATGGTGTTGGATGTTTTATTTATATCAGTTATTCCCTGATATAAAACCCTTCCATATACATAAATGAGTATCTCTGAATTTTTTCCCCTTAGTCAACCCTGCCTAATTCAAGAACCTTAAGACAACAAGAAGATATTAAGGGAGTACAATTGGGAAAAGAAGAAGTGAAACTCTTCCTATTTGCAGATGATAAATTAAAGAGAGAGAAGATTAACAAGCAGAAGTAAAATAAACTCCTATAAGACAGTGATGAGAGACTCAAAACAGACATTAACAAAACAATACACCAAAAAAGTAGAAAAACAAGAAAGCAATACCATTCACATGAGCCACACAAAAGGTAAAATGCCTAGGAATAAATATGATCAAAGAAGCAAAAGTACAATGACAACTACTGAACACTCATAACAAAAATTAAAATAGACATGCGCAAATCTTTTCCCTGGAAAATGGCACCTGGTTCCGCTAAAACAATGGAATACAAGCAGCACTCAGCCCCAATGACCTAATCAAAGAAGCAGGAGAAGCAAAAAGCAATGGCAGATGTCCTGAAGTTAATGACATGCCACAGAAAGAACTTGTCGGAATGCTGTTTGGAGTCAAATAATGTATGAGGGAATAATACAGTAAAAGGATGAAATGATAAAGGAGATAAAGACTGTACATTAAAGCAAAGATTCAAGAGTTTAGGGATGAAATGACAAAAACCAGTAGCAGACACACAGATATTGCCAACAGACTTTAATAAACGCAAACAAAAATCTAATAAGATCATCAGAGAAGCTGAAGAAAACCGAAGAGCTATGTGTGATGCTATGAAGAGAAACATCATCTGAAAAATTGGATTACCAGAGGAAGACACAACAGAGAAGTCATCTGCAAAAATAGTGAGAGAATTCTTGGAGGAAAACATCCCTAGCTAATGAATGAAAATCATACAACCATTCAGTCAAGGTCACCAGCTAGCCTGAATCCCAAGAAGAAGCCACCAAAGCACATACTAGCTAAACTATCCAATTTTGAGGAAAAGGGGAAAATCATGAGAGCATTTAAGAAAAAAAAACAACAATCACATATAAAGGTTCCCAAATAAGAATATGCTCAGACCATTAGTATGAAGAAGAGAAGGAAAACAATGCAAACCCAAGAATACACTCTCTCACCAAATTATCTATCAAGATAGAGAAGTTTGAGTCTTCTCAGATAAGGAAAACCTCAAAGAAAACATTAAAAGAAACCCAACCCTAAAAAAGATCATTGTCAACTCAGTATGGGCAGTCCAGCACCCACTGAGCACAAATAGGAGACTGTCACAAAGAACAACTCCATTCAGAGGACACCAAAGAAAAAACAGCCCTCAAGATAACATTGACTTAAGGGTAGAAAGAAGTCAAGAATAAAGTACACAACACACAAACACACATACACCACTGTTAAGAAAGTGAGATAGGAACACAGCCAATGCAGAAGGTAGACAATGACATCACAGAGATCACAGATGGAGGTAATAACCATGAATATCAATGGACTGAACTCAGGCATTAAACAACTGAAGCTAGCAGACTGGCTTAGAAAACACAATTGATCAATCTCCTGCCTACAGGAGACACATCTCAAGACTACAGATGAAACTAATCTAAGAACATGGGTAGACAATATGGAGGAAAAGCCATGGTGCCAGCGGTACCGAGGGGACATGGGAAAAGGGGAGGTGGGGGAAAAGGAAATGGTGTTAACAACTTCAGGGACAAGGGAACAACAAGTGATCCAAAATAACTTGCAAGGATGGTGGAAGAAACCTGGTCGGACTTGAGCAACGGTAATGTAACAGAGAGTAAATACTGAAGGCCAAATGAAGGCTGAGTATGATAGTGGGTCAAGAGGAAAGCAAAAGAAAATGGAGGAAAGAACTAGGAGGTAAAGGCTATTTAGAGAGGTCTAAATACAGGCATGAACATATGAAAATATAATTATATAGGATGATGGGGTAATAAATCTATGTGTATATATTTATATATTTAGTACTAAGATAGCAGATGGACATTGGGCCTCCATTCAAGTACTCCCTCTATGCAAGAACACTTTGTTCTATTAAACTGGCATTCCATGGTGCTCACCTTCCCAACATGATCGCTGAAGACAAATGGGCACATGAGCAAATGTGGTGAAGAAAGCTGATGGTGGCCGTCTATCAAAATATAAAGTATCTGGGGTCTTAAGATCTTGAAGGTAAACAAGTGTTCATATAGCTGTGAAGCAACAAAGCCCACATGGAATAAGCACATCAGCCTGTGTGATCACAAAGTGTTGAAGGGATCAGGTATCAGGTATCAAGAAACATATGTTTATATCATTATGAAGGAGGGGTAGTGCAGCTTGGGGACCCAAAGCCCATCTGTAAACAAGTGGACATCCCCTTACAGAAGGTTCTCAGAAAAGAGATGAGCCAGTCAGGGTGCTATATAGCAATGATTAAACATACAACTATCCCCTAGTTTTTCAATGCTTCCTTCCCCTGTCCCCTACTATCATGATCCCAATTCTACCTTATAAATCTGGCTAGGCCAGAGTATGTACACCAGTAAAAATAGGAACTGAAAACACGGGGAATCCAGGACAGATGAACTACTCAGGACCAGTGCTGAGAGTGCTTCTGGGAGACTGGAGGGAAGTTGAGGTAGAAAGGGGGAACAGATCATAAGGATCTACATATAACCTCCTCTCTGAAGGATGGACAACAGAGTGGGTGAAGGGAGACATCAGACAGTGATGAAATAATTTATAAATTATCAAGGGTTTATGAGGGAGTGGGGAGCAGTGAGGGAGAGGGAAAAATGACGAACTGATACCAAGGGCTCAAGTAGAAAACAAATCTTTTGAGAATCATGAGAGAAACCAATGTACAAATGTACTTGCAACAGTGGATGTATGTATGGATTGTGATTAGCATTGTATGAGCCCCAATAAAATGATTTAGGTTTAAAAAAATAAGCTGAGAATCAAAGGCTGGAGAAAATTTTACCAAGCAAACAGGAATTAAAAAAGAACAGGCGTTGCTATCCTAATCTCAGATAAAATTGACTTAAAAATACAAAACATATAAAGGACAGACACTATATAAGCTTCAAAGGAATTGTAGACAAAGAACCACTAGGCATTTAAAATATATATCCCCCAAGTGACAGACCCACTGAATACATCAACCAAACACTTTAAAAGAAGAAAAAGAAACGACAGGTTCAACAAATATAGTAGGTGACTTCAATGTACCGCTCTCTGGTAAAGATAGAGCACAGGGAAAG
Source organism: Nesogale talazaci (assembly GCA_004026705.1). Taxonomy (NCBI): domain Eukaryota; kingdom Metazoa; phylum Chordata; class Mammalia; order Afrosoricida; family Tenrecidae; genus Nesogale; species Nesogale talazaci. The sequence continues at coordinate 46,922 of PVJH01007922.1, read as the reverse complement.
AAACTCAACAAGGAGGCTAGAGATCTACAATTAGACAATTAGTCAATTTTACCTGATAGATATTTACAGAGCCATTCATCCCAATACAAAAAAACCTACGTTCTTTTCAAGTCCACATGGCACATATTTGGAGATAGACTACATGCTGTGGCATAAGGTGAATCTGCATCAATTTAAACACGTTGTTGTCATACAGACCTTTCTCTCATATCACTGTGCCATAAGGTTAGAAATTAACAAAAGGAAGATGAAGAAAACAAGAGGAAATTATTGGAGGGTGAATAACTCTCTATTGCAAGAGGAGTACATACTGGCCCAGATCAAAGATGAAATTATAAGAACACTATGTACCAAAACTTATGGGATACAACAAAGGCAGTTATGGTAGTAAGTTTCATAACAATAGATGTACATATGAAAAAGGAAAAGAGTCTTATGACTGACATGCCAAAAAAAATTATAGCAACTAGATCAGAAGCAACAGGACCAATCCTATTAGTAGAAATACAAAAGAAATAATACAAATCAGGACTGATATCAGGATGGGGGAAATTTTAAAAACTAAAGAAAAAGGTAATGCGGCTTAAAGTTGGTTCTTTGAAAGGATTAAACAGAATTGAGAGACCATGGGCAAACCTAACCAAAGAAAGGAATAAACAAATTTCAATAGAAAGCTTGAGGGATGAAAGTGGGGGGCATTTCAACAGACCCAAATGAAATCAAAAGGATAATTACACAGTACTGCAAAGGACTGTACTCCATTGAATTCGACAACTTAGAAGACATGAACAAATTCTTGGAAATACAATCCCTCCCTAGGTTATTCCTAATGGATGTTAAAAATCTCAATTGACCCAGAACAATGGAAAAAAATAGAAAAGGTTATCAAGGCATTACCAACAACAAAATCCCCTAGAGCAGGTGACTTCATAGGAGAATTCTACCAAGTATTCAGGGAAGAACTTACACTAGTTACACCACACACTCATCCAGGACATAGAAAAAGACAGCAAACAAAACTTTTTCTGTGAAGCTAGCAGAACTCTGACACTCAAACCTGGCAGGGATCCCACAAGTATCAAGAACTCAAGTGCATGAAGCATATTGCCACATGGGAAGGACTGGAAGAAATTATGCTGAGTGAAGTAAGCCAAGCACAAAAGGACAAGTAAAACATGAGTTCACTGAGGTAAGCTTATTTAAAATACATGCAAAAGTTGCATAGGGAAAACACTACTGTGTACAAACATTCCTGTGGTAAGGTCCAGGTAGTATGATAGGTGCCAGACCAAATCCAGGAGTACATCTGGTATCCAACTAAAAGCGAAGGGCAAGGGGAGGGAAAAAAGGGGAGGAAACATAGAAATGTGTATTAGAGGAACAGGACACTAACCCACCACAGAGGAGGATATTATTTATATTTCCACAGGCAAAATATGGACAAGACTTCAACCTGGGATGTGAATCCAGCATGCTGGGACGGAGTGTGGAGCCAGTGAAGGGGTCTGAGGGCCCCACCTTGATCCCAACTGGGTGGATAGCTGCCCCTCCCCCAAGAAAAACTTACTTTAGAGGACAACTCTGAAGCAGCGGCTGAGGAAGAGGGTCATGTCTGAGCTGAGCATACAGGAGCAAATCAAGAGGGAGGAAGAGAGAGTGGAACACATACTGGCACACCAAGCCTTGAGGACAATAATCCTGCTCAGGGTTGCCAATGCCCAGAGGACCAAATGGCCAGTCCCACTACGAGACACGATGTCCCTCGCTGACCCATGGCCCTATAGGGGACAACATTGGAAACATGGTGTTGAATTGCAATGAGCAAAACACTAAGGGCATGAGGCAGAGCAGTGAGGGGAGTAGTGCAGGGAGGTTCCAAGGGAGTGCCAACGGTAGACTTTGGGGATAGGGCATGGCACCCTATCTGGACTTGACTGGAGGACACTCTTAGACACAGAGACCCCGAACTATTTACAGGCTTTCCTTTGTCATTGGTTTTTCGTTGTTGTCGTCATCCTGTTGTTTTCTTTTGTCACTTTGTTTTGCTATGTCTTGTTTTTTTGGTGCATATTATTATCTCTGCAGGTCTATCTAGATAAGATAGGCTGGGTGAACAGTCTGGAGGAAAAAACAATGGGACTCTTGGTTCCGGGGGGACATGGGAAAGGGAGAGGTGGGGGAAAGGAGGTGGTGTGGACCAACCCAGGGACAGGAGAACAACAAATGATCCAAAGAGGAGGGTGTAGGAGGGTTGGTAGGGTTTCATCAAGGACAACACAGCTGAGAGAAATCATGGAAATCCAAATGAAGGCTGAACATAACAGGAGGACAAGAGGAAAGTAAAAGCAAATAGAGGAAAGAACTAGGAGGAAAAGAGCATTTAGAAAGGTCTAAATACAGCCATGTACATATGTAACTATATATATGATGATGGGGAAATGTGCATATATTTACAGGTTTAGGATTTAGGTAGCAGATGAACATTTAACCTCCAATCAAGTACTTCCTCAATGCAAGAACACTTTGTTCTATTAAATTGGAACTCCACAATGCTCACCTTCCTGACATGATCACTGAAAAGTGTACATAAAAAAATGTGGGGCTGAGCCCCGGTGGCGCAGTCGTTGTGCACAGGACTGCAGCCCAATGGGATGGAGGTTCAATTCCAGCAGGGGGGTTGGGCCTCCTACTCCCACCACCAGAGAGCAGTGATGCCCACCCCCCAAAAAAAATGTGGTAAAGAAAGATGATCGTGTCCAGCTATTAAAAGATATAGTGTCTGGGGTCTTAAAGACTTAAAGGTAAAAAAGCAGCCATCCAGTTCAGAAGCAAAAAATCCCCCATGGAAGAAGCACACCAACCTGGTGATATGAGGTGCCGAAGGGATCAGGTATCAGGCATTAAAGTACAAAAAATATCATGTCATTGTACATGAGGGGTAGTGCAGATTGAGGACTCAAAGCTCATCTGAATGCAACTGGATATCCCCTTACAGCAGGGTTGCCAGGAGGAGATGAGCCAGTCAGGGTACAGTGTAGCAATGATAAAACTTAAAACTTTCCTCTAGTTCTTTATTTAAAAAAGTATCTTAAAACTTTGTTTTATTCCAAGACATCATCATTGTCCTCAAATTTAGAATTTTCCAACTTCCCTCTTCTACTTACAGCTACATGTTATCACCACTAGGTGATATGCCAGCATATTTGTACTGCAGTCACACCAGAAGAAGACACTGACTGCAGAAACAGGATTGTGCAAATGGCCCAAAGGGAGGTACAGAAGCAGTTCCATAACAAAGGCCGACAAATCTTTAAGCCTGCTTATTTGGGAAACAAGACGTGCTATTTAACAGGGATTAACAATCTCTTAATTTGAGATGATCCCTCAGATTGGCCATGGTTAGGCGAAAAGCCAGACACAGCTATATTCAAACTTGGGAGCACACGGTGATCTCAAGGCTAAAAATCCTACACTGCGCTAGTTATCAATCCATAGTTGTCCTGCCTGGTAGGCTCAGGAAGTGAATATTCGACCACTTTGTGCAGTTGATTCTGAATGCTGTGTTTGCTGAACTGGGGCCGCCCAGGATCACCCATCAGGACCTGAGTTCTGTGAGTCCAAAAGCATTTCTTCAACCACTGATGAAGACCGTCTGCAAGGTGCTCATCATGAAACTTATCTCAAGAACAACAAGGGCTCCTGTATCTTGCTTCAAATCCCAAGTGTTTTGGGTTAAAATGGGAAAAGGATTCTGCTGGTTCAATTCAGAGTTCAATGTAATGGCCATTCCTGCAGTAGGGTCTAGGGCATGGGCCATTATCCTTGATGCCTCACTCATTTTAGCAGCAATAGCTGTTGTTCCACATCCACTTCCAAGATCTAATACAGATTTTCCTCTGGCAGTGTCAGGATTATCCAGAAGATACATTTACAACCACAAACAACATTCATTCTCTGAGTCTGACCATCCTTGTGGAAAAAAAAAAAGGCTGAGCCCCAGTGGCGTAGTGGTTGAGTGCGGGACTGCGGCCCACTGACTTGGTGGATCAAATCCAGCAGCAGCTCTCCAGGAGCAAGGCTGGGCCTCTGACTCCCACCAGAGGGCAGTGATGCCTCCCGCCCAAATGCAAAAGGGGCATAGAGGAAAAGCTACTATATACAAACATTCCTGGTGTGTGGCCAAGACCAAATCCAGGGCTACATATGGTGGACAGAATTACTGCTATTTCAGGTCATCTTGATGGTTTAGATTAGAGATTGGTAGGCATATTCATTCTATGTCAGTTCAGTTCTCACAAAAGGTGACACAAGACTGGCCTGGTAGGTGGGACAACAGGATGAGTCTATTCAATGGTGCTGTGCTTAGGCAGGAAGGGTATTCAAAGGGTGTGCTTTATCTTCTTTACTTTGTACTGGAAAGGTATTTGGTGTAACCTGCAAACAGGAGAAGTTAGTCATTTTTAATTTGGGTTCAGTCAGCCTCTGCTCGTCTGGAGTCTTGAAATACTGTAAATTTTTGGGAGGAGAGAACTAAGTTGGAACTGACTTTGAGGAGAGAGTGAAGGTAAGAAAACTCTGAGCTTTGGAAATTTGGGAGTAATTGAGGACAAGAAAGAATGAACCATCACAACTTTAGAAAAGCTACCTGTGATTGGAGATACTTTGCTTGAGTGTTCAGGCAAATGATATAGTGGAGCTCAATAAATAGTTCATATTTGTTTGGTGGAGTAGAATTTGCAGATGTGTCTTGAAATATGAGTTGTTAACTATGACTTAGAAATATTTTGCTTGGGTGGTGGCTTAAGATCAAATTATAGCCTTTTACATTGGAAACATCCTAAACTTCCATCAAAAGACAAATGGATTAAAACACTCTGGTGACAAATGATGTATTGAATGTTGTAAGAGCGGGAATATCCACCAATAAAATTATTGGGGGAAAAACCACTCTGGTATATCCACACAATGATGAAACAGTGATGAAACGATGAAGTACTTTGTCTCTGGGAAAGAACTGGAGGATATCATGCTGCTCAAAGTTAGCCAAGCACAAGAGGACAAGTACAATGGGAGCCCCATAAAGTAGATTCAAACAACATGATAGGCAGGGGAGAAAATGTACACACTGCATAGTTCCTGGGTTGAGGAACAGATACTCTGGCAAGCACAACGATGGATGCATCAACAAAAAAATTCAAAGATGCAGGTGGTATCCATGTGGAAAGACATCTTCTTTGCCACTCACCCCCAATATGACTCTGTGGCCCACAGAGGGGTGGGGGAAGAAAGAAAAAAGAGGGCAACGGGGGAACAGGGTACTAATCCGTGCAAGAGGAGGGTAGCATGTATGTCTCCACAGCAAAGGGAGAGAGGAGATCCCATTCTGGTTTGCCAAGCTGTCAGGATGACATTCCTGCTGAGTAGCTCATTCACAGAGAGACTGAAGGGCACGCCTCAGCTCAAGACCTGACATCTCCTCCCTAGATGACAGTGCTACCGAAGGCAGCCCTGAAGCTACAGTTCAGGGAGAGCTGCAGGTCTGACCCACACACATGGAGCAAATCAAGAGGGGAGCGCAACAGACCAAGCATGAGTACAAAGCCACAAGATCCCTGAGGAAGCTTGACTGTAGACTCCTGACTCAGGGGTCTGCATTTGGCACCTCGTCTGAATTGGTTGGGGCATAGTCACAAGGAGGCCACATTGAAAGTCTAAAGGTGTAACAGGGTGGAGAGTGGGGCCCTAGATGTCTCCTTCCTTGATTGCAGAAAGAACAATGGGGTTTTGTAGAAGGCTTGCCTCTTAGACACAAATGCAGGGGATGAAAAGCGTATAAGTGCTGTTGAGTGAGTGAGTCCTGGAATATGGATCCCTGAAAGAAAAGAGGATTTTATCGATGGATTATTACAAGGCCTGTTCATTATGTAACAGAGCAATACTCAGATTAGAGTTCTCCTAACTCTAGGTCAGGAGAAAAGTTAGACTTGGAGCAATATATATGGTTCCCCCACCCCCTTTCATGTCTGTCAATACAAGATAGGCAGGAAAAGTAATCCCAAGGTAATAGCAACAGGACCAACAGTTCCCATGGGGGTGCAGGAGGTGCCAGGGAGGGGCAATGATGTAATAATGACAGGAACCAGGGAATGGTAAGGAATCTAAAATTGACCGTGAGGAGGGTGTAGCTTTCCTGGTCATGTCTGATCAATTATAAAGTATTCAAGAGGAATTGCTGAGAGTTGAATGATTGGCAAACAAGAGAGTGGGGCAGGAGGAATGAAAAAAGAAAAAGAGGAAAGTACAAATCAGTAAAATTGTATATGCAGGTATTTGCATACATATGTATGCATCTATATTTAATGATATAAAGATAGGTATATTTGTATGCACATTTTGTGTCTCACCTTAAATCTTAACACAGTACAAGAAAAGCTTATTGTAATAAATGGCAATGTATGATACTCACTTTCCCAATACAGACAAGCTGTGTAAGAAAATGTGGTGAAGAAAGCGGATGGCTATTAAAATATATTGCATCTGGGATCTTAAAGGGTTGAGGGTGAACAAATGGCCATCTAGCATAGATGCAACAGAATCCAGATGGAAGAAGCACACCAAGTTATGTGATCATGAGGTGCTGATGAGAATACGCATCAGAAGTTCAGAAACTAGTAATTATAATGACATGAAGCAACATCAAGAAACTGGAGACCCCAAACCCACTTGTAAGATAATTGGACAGTTTTTTACATAAGGGCCGCACAAAAATGATATGAAGAATAGCATTGATGAAAAACATAACTATCCCCTAGTTCCTGTGTTTCCTTCCTTTCCTATTATGGACTTAGTTTCACTCATTAATCTTGTTGAATCATCATATGTCCATTTGTATAATTAAGTTTGTTCAATGCATGAAATCCAAGCTAGATAAACACTTCAGAAAGAGTCCTGTGAGATAGAATCCCCTGAGTGAATGGGAAGTGAAGGAGAGGAAGGGGGAACCAACAGCAAGTATGACTTCATAACCCCACTGGGAGGGAATGAAAGACAGAATGGTAGGTGAAGGGACACATTGAATGGAGTAAGATATGGGGATAATAATAGCCACAACATATAATAAAGGGTGGAGGAGGGAAGGGATAAAGGGAAGCTGATATCCAAGAGTTCAAGAAGAAAGAGAATGTTTTTTAAAACTATGAGGTGGGGTGTGCATGAGGGTGGGGGGCAGTGAGAGAAGATGCTGAAGAAGGATTTTCTTTGGTGATTTCCTGTCTTCTTTGCTGGCTGCCAGCAGTTAAGTTCTACTTGTGGATGAGCATGACCCACAGTTTTCCTTCAACAAGGGAACTATCGACTCTTTGGATTTAAATCTTAACCAACTCCAGAACATTTTTAAAAAGCAACCAATTGCACTTGAAAGCAGAGAACAAAATAGAGTGAGGCATGTGAGAGCCGTAACTCTCTGGGCCGGGCTGGCTTGTCTGGGTCTTTCTTTGGCAAGAGACAGTTTGCCACTTTTCTCTCACTCTTCGTGGGAACTCATGGAGTTTTCCTTTCTGGCACGTTTACAGCTCACGCAGGTTCCCACTTTTGAAGGCCTCACTGGGTGGATTTATGGGCAGTGACCTGGGAGATTAGAGTGAACTGATGTTTGAGGCCGTGGACATTGCCCCCACCCACTCCATTATGAAAGCAAATTAAAACGAATGCCATGTTCATTGCGAGGAGTGAGTGAGTCTGTTGAATCACTCCCAAAGCACCAGGATTAAACCTGTTGCCATTGAGTCAGTGCTGACTTGTGGCAACTGCATGTGTTAGACTAGAGCTGCACTGATAGAGACTTCTTGGTTATGACCTTTATGGAAACTCACCACGAGGTCTTTCTTCATGGTGTCCCTGGGTAGGTTTGACTGCCGGGCAGTTTGACTGGTAGTCAAATACAAACCCACTGGGCCACAGCCAGTCAAATATAGCAAGTTTACTTTGACTTCATTTCACTTGGGTACTTTAAACAGAAAGATCAAAGCCACCAAATTGTTGACAGTGCAGATACAGAAATTCCATTACTGAACTGGCAGCAAGAACTCATTCCCCCCCCTGCTCTGATCACCTCATATCACCCTACTTTGAAAATCTTCAACTCCCCATTGCCTTTGCACTACAGATTGATGATCATGCTAAGATATGTCTGTCGATCCTCTCAGGCAAGGCAAGAGCCTCTCCCCCAGTCGTAGTTTGAGTGCCTTCTAGCTTTCTGGATTTGAGAGCTTCATCTTCTGGCATGTTATCAAGCAATCTTCCTCTGCTATTCATCAAATTTTGGTTATATTTTCATAAGCTTATTGCCAGGCCCTCCTTCATTGTCTGCAAGCGCCACTGAAACCTGTCCATGAGGTGTAAACCTGCTAACATTTGAAATGCAGGTGGTGTAGCTTCTAGCAACACATGAGCCTCCACATTGTGACAAACTGAGTAGGGTATTGCAGTACTATAAAGAGGATAGTAAAATAGATAGTCAGAAGTAGATCTGGAGGTATTTGAAAAGCACTTTATATTAATGATAAAATCATTTTCAAGTAATCCAAATTCTACCGCTAACTATCTTTGTGGCCTGCTTTGCTATTTGGGTTAAAGAAACTTTTAGTATACAAATAATTCTCTGCACTGTTTGTAACCTGTTACCAGATTTACTGCTGATGTGTTCCATTCCAGTGCTACAGAAATTCCCAGAATAATATAAGACTGACAAAACTTGTCTGTCTGATTTTATATTTGGGAGACAAGGGGAAAAAAAAAGAAAAAAAGAAGGAAAAAAATAATTCTCTATGAGTTGTTCTCATAAAATACCACTGGAGGGCAGCATGTTTGTTGCTTTTGCTCTGATGCCTGCCTGTTGCATCACTGACCATTTATTCATACTACCTGCACAGCAGAGATGGCGTCCATTTAGACACATTTCTTGGTGGTTGAGAAGGCAAAGAAGGGATGTACCCCAAACTGTCAGCAATGGTGTTTCTTGGTGACCTGTCTCCTGAATCTTTGACCAGAATGAATCATGACGAGCCTCACTGGACACATTTGTGAGAAACTTTGTTGCTATACTTCTGAATGGGACACTATGTGATGACAGAAGCAGGGTAAAGAAGACAGGTGTTAGGATAAAGAAGATAGGTGTTAGGATAAAGAAAGTCCAGCCCAGAAGAAACGGGACTGGGCGTTTTCCCCACAGAGAGTGACTTCTGACATGGGGTAGCCCACTTTGGTGTCAGGAGGCATCCTGGACTTGAATATTAATTGCCTGTGTGATCCCAGACAAGCCAAAGTCACTCTCAGGAGCCTCAGGCTCCTCACTCACATACAACAACTCAGAGCCATCTCCTCTGAACAATATGTTCTTGGACTTTTTCTCTCTTCTTTTTTATTCTATTCAACACCGGGTTAGGAACAACTCTGCGTGTCCTTTAGTATCGTGTGAATTTGTCCTCACTTTGAAACAACTGAACCAGCCCTCCTCACAATAAATTCGTCATCACAATCACCTCCACTTACAGCACTGGCATGTTTTAAGTTACTGGAAAAGTTTAGAGCCATGGGCTGCACCAAGTGAAAAAAAAAATCTCACTACCATCGAGTTGATTCCAATTCAGAGCTGCCCCTGTGGGTCCCTGAGACGGTCCCTCTCTGTAGGAGTAGAAAGTCTCATCTCTCTCCTGACTTGTCGCTGTGCGGTGGGGGCTGGTGAACGGCGGAACTTTCCATCAGCAGTCCAACGCCTAACCCACTCTGCCACCTTGACCACACTTGTTGCCCTAAAGCAGTTCACCGATTCTAACTTACCTTCAATTCCTGACGGACACCTGAGAGAAGATAGGTCATTTGTAAACCGGACTCTGCCTGTAGTTCACGTTCCAGTCTTGCAAGTCCAGGTGCTACAATACAGACAGAAAGTAGGGTCTCTTTGGGGGAGTCTAATGTACTGAGGAATGAGAGCTCATGGACAGAAATCATGAGACAACTGAACAGCATGTGACCGGCAGTACCCTGGGCTCTCTCTAGGCAATAGGAACTTAGAGACAGAGGAGAAGTCCCAGTGGACGTAAGAGCAAGGCTGGGAACTGGGTCTCCCAGTGTCTTCAGAAGTTCAGCTAAGAGGGGGAGGGAAGAGAAGGTACTGAAGACAACATAAAGATGACACTTAGAGAAAACATGTACTTTGGGAAAAGCAAGCAAGTAAACTTAATTCGAGGGTTATGTAGGATGTATGGGAGCCTGTTTTGAATTGCACACAGTTGAATTGTTTTTATTTTCTTTAGGTCAAACTGTTGAGAATATTAACCTACAAGGGGGATTGACTCCATGGCTGCCCCAATGGTCCTAGCATAGAACAATTGTGACACAGCATCTGGACCAGGCACTGTTTCCTTCTGTTATGCACGGGTCACTGTGGATTGGAATCCACTAGCTGGCACCCCAAAACAACAACAAGACTAGCTAATTCAGACATAACAAAGGGACTCTGCTCTGTTTGATCTCTGAGCAGACAAGAGGGTTAAGCTCCTTAATAAGTAGGCTGAGCTTATTCCCTTTTTTAATGCTGGGAATGCATTGTTGTTTTAGATACAAATTTTAAGGTGGGAGGTGATTTTCACTATACTTTTGGTTTCTTATTTAAAATCATCCATCAGTCTCTTCCCTATCCAATGTTTAATAGCAAGCAGAACAACTCAAATTCACAAGAGGGCCAGAGAGGAGGCAGCTTTCTCACCTTCCTTTGTCACATTCCTCAAGTCATAGGAATTTCTCATGCAGCTCACACGTTCAACAAATATGTCATCCTGGCTTCAAGCCCCGAAGGGTTAAGAAGCATCTGGTGTCTGATTCCAGAGATGTAGATAAAATTGCCTTCAAAAAAGAGGGAATCTTGAGCCCTGGTGGTATAGGGGTTTTTTCACTGGGCTGCCAACCAAAAAAAAGGGATCCTAAATGATTAAGCTTTCATATCAATACACGTTAGAAAAAATAGTATCACCATCTAGGAAAATTATAAAGAGAGCAGAGGGGAAATGTAGGATTAATTCAAATTCAAATCTTTAAAAGAAGTGTCTATTATATTCTGACAATATCCCAAGAGCTAAAGAACCATAAAACCCCATAAGTGAAATGAGAACTTGAATTGGGATTTCTAAAAGCAGACAAAAATGACATATAACTAGATCCCAACCCTTGAAGAAGCATTCATTGAGCTCCAAGAGCTGAAAGACAGTGTTGGTGAAGGGTTGGACAAAATGACTGCAAGTCAGATGTCATATTTGTCATCGGGATCACAGACAGAGATCCAGCTTGTGATTTTAAGTTGAAATCTCACTAGATATAGATAGCTCATTGGAAAATCTAGGAAAACTTAACTTTCACCACATTTCTAAATTTAATATACAAGAAGCTATGAGACCCAGAATTTGATGAAACTACCTTCTTTTTCTGACCCTCACAAGTGTTCTACCTTTGATAGGATGCAATCTTATGATGTTTCTATTGCCTCTCTGAATGGGAAGTATTTGAGTCTTCTTTCTCTGACCAGTTTAGACCTTTCACCAAGTCTAGTTCACAGGAACTTTACTGTATTCTTTTTGTAAGAATTACTTAAGAGCTTAGCGAGGAAGAGTCAAGATGGTGTCCAGGTAAAATCATCCACCCAGTGCTCCTGTGATTAGATCAGAAAATTAAGAAGTAGAGAGGTTGATATTGGGAGGATGGGTGCTAAACATAGATGGCGTGCTTTAGGGGCTGGTTTTGATAACTCCCTACAATTTTTGCCTATGGAACGGCTCAAGAACTCACTGAAATGCTCTAAGTTCATTGCATCTGCCAAAGGGCTCCGCTAATCTCTTACCAGGTCCAGGGGGAAGGCATTTTCCTCCTTTTCCTGCACTCAAGATCTGAGATTATCTGCTTTTTTTGCTGGTCACATTTTCTATTATAAGGAGCACCAGCCATCCAGTTTCCCTATACCTCTCTTCCTGACAAGGCTGCTAGAAAATATTGAACACACTATCAACCAGAGCCTTTTGCCTCCTAAACACTTCATCTCTTTCTGGTTCTATGGCGGATACTAGCTTTGCCTTTTCACACCACGAGTTAACACCAGCTCTCTAGTCCTAGTGGCAGACTTCTCCATGCCTTTTAGAATAAAGGCAGCATTCTCAGGGCTGTTAGGCGTAACCAGGCTGGAGAACCAATTTAGGAAGCCCGTATTTATGATCTTGTTTCTCCAGAACCACTCTTGGTACTGTGGTAGGCAGGGTTCTCTAAAGAAACAAACTCAAGGTACTATGTGTGTATATATATTGTATAAACCTCTGTGTGTGTGTTCAGAGGAAGAAGGACGGTAGCAACAGCAGTAAAGAGGGCTCAGTTCAACTCCCTTCCTTGGAACAGTTAATATACTGGAAACCCTTCAGCTCACATGGACTGTCTGGTCCAAGGTGAAGGAGGCAGTGGTAGGACTGGTTTAGGGCAAGGTGGAATTGACCTGTGCATTCTTGCCACATTCATCTCCACCGCCCCCCACCCCCTTCCTTTATCCTTGTCCCAGTGTAGCTCAGGGCTCTTTTGTTATAACTGTGAAGTGAATTTCCCACTGTCTTAATCATGTGAGGAGAAGTGTCTTTTTTTCTTCTAATTTGACTAGGAGTTCCAGAATTCTCTCTTTACATGCAGGATATGTTGGCTTGATTCCTAATCCAATGTACTTTACAAAAGCCACCAGTCATCTGTTAGTAGAGGCTTGCGTGCTACCATGGTATCGAACCAGTTTTCACAGAGTTTTTATTCTAAAAAAAAGTTTTTATTCCAAGAAGGAATTCCTAACAATCTACTTCCAGACAGTGGAAGTAGACAGTGAAAACCTTAGGGAGGATGATGGTCTGATCCTGCAATACAGAGGGTACCAATGAGTTGGGACAACTCAAGGGATGTTAATGACAACAGAAATTCTCTAGAAACCATACTTTTCACGTACCCTGAATCTCCTGTCATGGAGTAGGGAGTTTTCTGATTATGTGCCCACCCATCTCTCTCCACGCTGGGTTATTTCTAGGCGTGAGAAGACAAGCAGCCTCTGGGGGCAAAGACAAGCCCCACTGACAATCCTTCTCAGGGAGAGGCTGCTTGCAGCGTCTCTCCTGCTTGTCTGTGAGGCTGAGCGGACCACTCCCTGGGCCATTCCGAGGAGAGGCGCTGGCAGGGGGCTGTTCCCTCATTTTCTGGAGGGCATCATTGCCTTAATGGGATGATAGCTACAAGGTTAGTGGTTTGAAACCACCCCAGGCATTCTGAGGAAGGAAGAAGGGGTTATAGATTCCTACAGAGATGTCTATTATGCAATGCCCCTTGTTCTGGTAGAAATCAACTTATTTTTAAAAGTCTTCACTCCCCGACTGCAGTCCCTGAGTGGTGCCATGGTTAAAGTGCTCAGCTGATCACTGTAAAGGTGAGAGGCTCCCTTCCAGTTAGAGGCAATTTGGAATAATTATCTACCAGTGCATCGGTGCAGACTCATCACGACCAATGGGGCAGGGCAAAGTGCCGCTCTGAGTTTCTAGCCTTCTAGCTTTCCTTCACCCACAAACCAAAGGCCGCATGGATTTATGACCTGTTAGCAGCTTAAGGCGGAAGCAGAAAAACTAGGAATGAAATCCTAAGCTTGTCTGCCCACATACAGTTGATCAGATGGTGTCAGAGCATTAAAGATTTGTAGCACTTAAAAAAAAAAAGATTTGTAAAAAAAAAAAAAAAAAAAGATTTGTAACACTTGGAGGACTCCTGCGGTGGAAGCACATTTGATTTTGGGGGTGGGGGGACAGGGGCGTTTCAGGTTTTAGAGTTCCCCCAAAGTCACGTGGTTATTGGAAAGCATGCCAAGCTTCACAGGCTTTCTTGACGGAACATGAGAAACCACGTCGAGAGAATTCTGCAGCAGGAGCACGAGACCACGTGTGCACAACTAAGAAGTCCCTAGGTCGAGAGGGAGGCCAGGACCCAGGTCAGAGCAGTACATGTGCACTGGAATGTGGGCGGGAGTCCCGTCCTCGCCTGCCAAGCACCCCTGAATGAAGGGGTAGCCTGCCCGTGGACTCCGATCCCCACCGGGGAGGCGTGCTTGAGGATATTGGCTCATCTCATTGGGTAAGTTTAGGTGCACCTGTGATAACACAATGCTGGTGCTAAGGTGGATGTGCCCAGGTTTAGTTTCACCTGTACCTAGGTGGGCCTACTCTGTGCATGACCTGTTTGGATTTTTCCATAGGTGTCTCGTGGATGACTGATTTCGCTGTAGCCCCTTTATTGTGGTCCAAGGTATGCATTTAGGGAGGACTGCTCCCCCTCCAAGTTCCTATTCTGTCTACTTAGAATTCCACACTTAAGGATATGGACCCAAATCTTTAAGGATCCTGGTAAAGACCATCTCTGGATACTTCCTGCTGTTAGTGGACACGAAGTGGGGCTTAGGGTCCACATCCTTCCTACTCTAGAGAGAGGGGTAGTAATCCTCTTAGGGACCCATGACGGATGAGGTTGGGGAGATCCTTGCACTGATGAGCCTGGGGATGGCAGCATGGCTCTGTCATTAGTAATCTGACAAGTTCTGGAAGAAGCAAAGCAGGCGAAAGTTTAGGTAAGGCTAGGGCAAAGGTTATGGGATAGCAATGTCCATGAAAGTGTGGATTAGTCCCATATTAAGAGATTCCAAAGGAAAAGTCAGGAGGTGTTAACACTGGGTTGACAGGTCGATCCTGCAAGCTTACTTTAAACACAGGAATTGTGTCATAGTATTTACTAGTTTAAAGACTGCTGTGTGTCTGAGTTAAGGCTTTCTACAGAGCACTTATGTATCTCAGAGAGTGGAATAAAAACCATATTTAAGACTGTCTAATGGTGCACATGTGTATTTATCTTGCTCCATTTGACCTGCATCTGAATGGTTTCCTCTGTTTTACCCATGAGTGGTGGATCCATGCACTTTGTCCTGGAACTTTAATCGCCATGGGACTCGAGAGAATTACTGGGAAGGGACCTTTCCAGATTGGCTGGAATTGGGAATTGGGGGACCCATTCTTCCAGGTTTTTAAAAGAACTAGGTCTCCAGGAAGGCACGGGGGATAGTTGCGAGTGTTGGTTAATTCTCTCTAATTGCCCCGAGGTCTATGCTCTCCCGGCACAGTGGAGGAGATAAGTTACACTCAGTGTCAAGCTACTGCCTGGAGTCTGAGGAAGGAGGTTAGGAGAGACTAGGCAGCGCAGACGAGGAAGAAAATGTACTGGCCTGCCTGCCAACATCCACGCATAACCAGAGTTCAGGCCACTATCAACAATTTTTTCCAGCTGGGCCTGCTTGGACTGTTTCAGTCCAGTTAGTGGTGGCCAACTGGCCAGCAGACCTCTTGGGTTTCCCCCATAGACAGTGCTGCCAGTAGCCGCTTGGTTGACAGCGATAGCATGACCCTTGTGGAGACATATTTCTGTCAGGTCAAGCCTTTGCCCAGTTCCACAAATACTGACACATGGAGCTTTATAGTCCCACAGGGGTCTTTGGAACCTGGGAACCAGTAGATGGCGCTAATGAGCTATGGAGACCAATAGCTTGCATGCCTAGCACCTTTCCTTGACTTCTTTTCCTGAGTTCAAGCCTTTTGCTTAAAATCTGTAATTATAAAAGCTTGCATTGGCAATAGTTAAACATCTTTGGTTTGGGGTACATTTGGAACAGAGGTCATTACTGTTTTTCAAGAGGAGAATAGGGACATCTGCCCACTTTCCCCCCATATGCTAGGTTCTGGCTGTATTGGTGTTAGGAGAGAAAGCGTGCTATGTTATGGTCAGGATTCCCAACCAGAATACAACAGGGCCAGATGAAATAGCAGACAAACACTAGATTCCACTTCTTTAGTGGCTGTGACCCAAATTTAGACCAATAGACAGGGTATAGTACAGAGGCATTGTTTGATCGGCAGACTCTTGGTTGTCCACCTAGAAAGCATACGGCAAATGATTAGAGTGCTTCTGGGTCCTTAACCAGAGGTGCCCATGCATTTGGAGCCTAAGTGCCTTGGAAAGATGCTTCTGTCCTTGGACCCCAACTGTTCTCTAGACAGGAAGCCAAATATCCAGGTACCACCAGCTAGGGTGGCATTTCAGGGACTTAGGAGAGTATCACCAGCCTGGGTGACTCAACAGGACCTCCAAAAATGGTGGGGGACTTGTTTAATGACTCAATATGAATGCAGTCAGCCCTTGGGAAGTTCAAAAACTTGGTTGGGAACTCAATGACCCCGCTAGGGATGTAAATAGCCCAGTTTATGAGCCACCCATGATGGAGACAGGAAGCACAGCTGCGAGGAAAGAAAAACAAAAACCAAACCCATAAAATCTCTTGAGTGATCTCGGGAACTGCAGTATTAACAATTGTTTAGTGATCTTACTTCCTAAGTGCCTTTTGCCAAAGCTTAGGAAAAGGAAAAACAAACACAAAGACCAAACACTTAAACCAAAACAGAGATGCACTGAAGAAATCCAGACATTCTCTCTCACCTGGCTTCTCGATAAGCCTGATGGCATCTGAAGGACCAGGGGAACAACTGGGAATGGATAGGGGAAGCAAACTGGGAGAAATTGGAGGGGCTGTCTAGGTAATATACTCTGTTCCCAGGAACTCATTTAGATCAGTGGGTGGAGCAAGAGATGCCATCTTGATGTCCCATCTTGGTAGGCCAACAGAGGATCATGAGTTCAGCTTTCCTGCAAACAAAACAAAGAAGCGGTATTCTACAGAGAGACCAAATGATTTTAACAGCATGGTTGAGCAGCAGTTTGGGGGTTACAAGGAAGGCTAGCACCATGAGCGAAATGTGCCAAAAAAGCACAGGAAGGTGGAAGGACTTTTGCTAACAACGTAGAGGACCTGTCCAGGCGAGAGTCTTCCAATGGCATCTTAGGACTTAGGCTAAGGGAAGCCAAGAGAGCAAAACATGGAGAAAGGAATTACACAGGAGAGTGGAGACAGGTGCTGTAAAACACAGAAACAGGAAAGTAGACATGTAGTGGATGGTCGGGGTAAGGGTTCCAAGAGCTATCTTATCAGAGCACATGTTATTGACATCTGTATGTGGCCCTTTGCAGAGTCAGCTGCAAGTTCACTGCCCTACCTACCCATCAAATCAGCTCCCCCTCACAGCAGCTTCAAAGGGCAGGGTTGAATTGCCCACAATGCACAGTGGAGTCTGAGAGGAGCTCTCTTCTCCTTCTCACGAAGACTTTGGGTTTCACATTGTAAGCTTCATGGTTTAGGCCTGACCTTCAGGAAGTTTGCCAGAACTTTTCAGAATCTTTCTATTTGGCAAGGTGAAAGCTGAAGTGAAAGGTGCACAGAAAGAGGCAGTGAGCAGTGAGGCAGAGATTGGCCCCCGAGAAAGGGACAGAAGGGTGTGCCAAGCTCTTCTTACCTTAAAGGTGGAGTTCAGAGGTTTTTTTTATCTGAGTCATGATACCAAATTAATAGGTTTCTGGATTGGGTGCCTCGTTTCTTGCTTTGCAACTCTGAAATAATGCATGCGGTAGAAGCACATTTATTATGCAGGTGACTAATATGCAGGAAAGGGAATTTTCAGGTCCGATGGTCTCAAAAAGTACATGCTACTTCTGGAAAGCATGCCAAGCCATGTGGGAGCCACATGGGAGCTCCTAACTAGACAAGAAAATCCCCTTGGAAAGAATACTGGAAAAGGAGCACAAAGCCATGTGTGCAGAACCAGCAAGTCCCCAGAGGCCAAGTGTGAGGCCTGAGAGAGAGAGCTTGGGCGCCAGGGGCCAAAAGTGCATGTGCACCTGCATGTGGGGGAGATTCCCACCACCCTGCTGTCAATCATCCCTGAAAGAGAGAGGTTGCCTGCCTGCACACTCCTTTTATCCCTTCTGTCTGGGCACACATGGTTGAAGATATTAACTAATCTTATTGGTTGAGTTTAGGTGCACCTTTGATGTGATATTGCTGATGCCTAAGGTCGTGTGCCCAGGTTTAGCTTCAGATTTACCTGCATCTAAGTGGGCATTCTCTGCATGCTCTTTTTCGATTTTTTCATGGATGTCTAATGGGTACCTGATTTCCCTGTAGCCCCTTAATTGTGTTCTGAGAAAGGCCTTGGGGGAGAAAACTTCTCCTTAGGCACAGATCTGACTACCTAGCAAGATCATGTAAGTGTAAAATACACAGAGAGTAGTCAAAGATTTAATGCAACCAACCAAGGGCAAATGATCTCAATAAGTATTCAATCAATCATATAGCTAAATGATAACACTTTAGATATATTTACTTAGGAAATAGTATTGTCTTTAACTTCACCTGTTTCTTCTTCTTTTTTTAAATGTGGGTGCTATAGTGCTGTGCTGGATTCCAGGAGAAAAGGGAGCCTTTTAATTCCCATAAAGAGCTCATCGTTGATGAAAAATGAGGCGCTAATACCAAGGGCTTAAGTAGAAAGAAAATGTTTTGAGAATGATCATGGCAACAAATGTACAAATGTGCTTTGCACACAATGGATGTATGTGAGGATTGTGATAAGAGTTATATAAGCCGCCAATAAAATGGTTAAGAAAAAGTCCCATAAAGAGTTATCCACAGGGACACTTCTACTGTGTCTTATAGGATGACTGTGAGTCAGAATTAATGCAATGGTAGTGAGATTTATTCTGTGTTTGTTTTTGGTGCTGGATTCCATGGTGAAAAGGACTCTGACTTTCTGAAGGCTGTGATCTGGTGGGGCAAGATGAAAAGGCCAGATACCACCACAACAGCACAGACAACTGTAAGCATGAACTGAATTAGTCGTGGTTCACTGGTAGAGCTCTTCCCTTCCATGCAGGAGACTTGGCCTGGCTTCATAAGTGGCAGCACTAGAGGTACATTGCCTGGCAGTCACATTCAATGAAGTGATTGCACGCCATTTGTCCTCGACTCCCCATTTCTGCAACCCCATTCTCTCTCAGACTCCCTGCCTCAGAAACCAGTGTTGGCTAATAGCTGCTCCCCCAGTTCCTCTGCCTTCAGCCCCTTCTTCCTTTTCATGTGTTTTGTGTTTCATTGCTAAACCAGTCCTCCTGAAATGCCATTTCATTCATGGTCAGCGAGTGGATTCCAAAATGCTGCTTTGATCATGTCAATTCCTTGCTTTCAAACATCTGCTACCTCCCAATTGCTTGTAGAGGAGGAGTTTGTGGGACCTCCTGGGTTTCTCGTTTTCACTGCTTCACAAAAGCTCCTCACGAGCAAGACTGGGCTTTCTATTCTGGAAAACAGTCTCAATTTCCACCCCCCCCCACACACAATGGGGGGTCACTATAATGTCAGCATTGACTCTGTTAGCTTTCCCTTATATGGATAATGACACAGTCCCTAGAAGAACATTGCCAGCATCGCAGATGATAATTGCTTTAGCTGGAGACATGAAAAGCCTCACTTTTGCTCTCACATTTCCATCCCCGCCCTGCGTTGGCAGCAGGGTCAGGTATGCTGGAGTCCTCACGTAGTCCTTCAGACACCTTGTACTCTTCGCCCACAGAAGGGCGGGGAGGACCTGCCAGCAGAATGCCACCCCTGTTGTTTCACTAGCTTAAGCACTCCTCCGGTAAGTTGGCGACTTTTCTGAGGCTTAGTTTCCACAACTGTTGAAACCGGGAGGCCAGGGGTCATCTGGAGTCTCCAATACCATTATTGAAAATGGTTCAGTATGTTTCTGGCTGACTGAGAGGTTAGAAACTGAAGTTCACCCAAAGTCAGTTTGAAAGTAAGGCCTGGCCATTTATTTCCAGTCATTAAAACTCTTTTTAAAAAACAGTTTATTGGGACATAATCCAAATATCATATAAGTCCATAGTTCAGTCACATCAAGAAAAGCTGTACAATCATTACCATCATGGCCATCAAGTTCAGAACACTTTCTCCTTTTCTGTCCGCCTTGCTGTCAACCTCACCTCACCCCTACCCACCACCCCAAACCCGCTAGGAACCATTAATCAGTTACTGAATCCACAGACTCACCATTAAAGACCATGTGGAACACAGTTTTCTTGGACACAGACGGGATCACCACAAGTCAGAACTGACTCAAGGCAATGGCTTCGGATAGGAATTTGCACCTCTTGGGGTTAAGTAGATAGAATGGGACATTGTGTGTAAAGCATTTCAAAGGTAAATAGCCTCTAATGAATCCTTAATTGGCCTCTGCTTAAGTGAATGGTAAACCAAATGCATATTATTAATTTTGAGCTATGCCTTGAATGACTTTTAGCCCTGATTTCATTTTGTATTGCTATTGTCAGGTAGCGATCCCCTTATATCTCTTTGTGGGCTGTAGTGGATTCTGCTTAGCGACAGTGCTCGACACTGAGTGAGAATTCGAATTGCCGTGTCATGTAACTTCATGGGACCTCAAGAGATCATGCCATTTCGGGTTCTAGAGGCCCTTTAAAGTGGTCGGAGTTGACCCAGAGAAGTCAATGAGAGGGGCCTGTTAGTGCTTAAGGGGGCTGTGATCTTTCTTCAACAGCAGTCTTTATTGGACTCTGGCTTCTCGCTTCCTTTTGCTTACCCTTAATAAATGTCTTTTTAGCTTTTCTTTGGTTGATGAGTAATAGTGGAGGAAGACTTGAGGATAGGAGGAAAGGGAATCTAGTCAGACCTGAACTGTAAAGTTTCAGAAGAACTGTGTCACATCATCCTGCGTAAGATGTACCCGGTCCTCCTTCATCAGGCCTCCACAACATTGAAGAGATGATTGATAGAGACAGGTTATTACAACACATAGACTTAAGGTGTTACAATTAGCTGTCTTTCCTCACTTCAATTCTGCTGGCATGTGATGTAAAGCCAACTGTGAACACAAGAAGGCAGTTTGAGTCAGTCTCCTAGGGGACATTGAATAAGGAAGATGGAAGAAGTATGCATGCATTTGAACTATGGTGCTGGAGAAGAATGTTGAAAATACCACGGACTGTTAAAAGAACAAACACATTGACCTTTCTGGAAAAGTACAGCCATAATGATTCGTAGAGGCAAAGATGGAGAGACTTTGTTTCATATGCTTGGGACATGTTGTCAGGTAAGGCTAGTTCCTGGAGGACATCATGCTTGGGGCAGTGAAAAAGAGAAAGGCCCCCCACAGGATGCATTGACACCATGTCTGCCAGCAATGGGTTCAAAAACAGATGAACCATGGTGAGGATGGCATTGGACTGGGCAGTGTTTCATCCTGTGGTACGCAGGGCTGTGTTGAGTCAGACATGATGTGATGACACCTAACATCAACAAAATTTAATAGGGGGCATTTCTGACTTTATACAAAATTAATTAATGATTAATTCTATCAAGCTTCATAGGAGAAGCATTTTTTTTTTTAAAGCAAACTGCATGACAAATTACGGTAAATTTCCCTCAACGGCCTTTTCATTTAATGAAAAAAAAAATTCTGCTAAAGCGATTCTAGACTTCTGTTTGTTATAGGGCAGTCAATTTTGTTTATCAAAGAAAATCTAGTAAATGTGGGTTGCAACAAGCTGATCACAGCCTATTGTAGTTAAATGATAGGGGACCGCTTGTGCTTTTAGACTGCAAACCTATGGCAGCTGAGTTGACTAGAGAAACAAAGCCAGTGTCACTGACCCAGGCATAAGGCAGAGATTTTTATCAAGAAGTGCTTGCATATCAAGAAAACATCCCAGTCCAGTCAAACTCAAGTCCATAAATGCGGCGCTGGTGCCTAAGTTTCTCTTTAGGCTCATGCAGCCGCAGGCGACGATGTTGAAGATCACAGGCAGGCGCGTACGTAGTTGTGTGGCTCTGAGGTCGGTGGAAGCACGGCAGAGTTCCAGCAGCGCTCGGGGTCAGCAAGCAGGAAGCTGAGGGCAGAGAGAGCGAGGGAGGATCCCCAAGCCCTCCTTTAAAACATTATTTTATTTTGGGCTCACACTACTTTGATCACCATCCATCCATCCATTGTGCAAGCACTTTTTACATGTATTGCCTTCGTCCTTCTCAAAACATCTGCTTTCTATTTGAGCCCTAGGTATCACTTCCTCAATTTCCTCTCCCTTCCTGCCCCTCTTCTGCCCCTTCCCTCATGAACCCTTGATAATTTATAGATTGTTATTATTATTTTGTCATGTCTTACACTGTCTGACATCTCCCTTCACCCATTTTTCCGTTGTCCGTCTCCCAGCGAGGGGGTTATATGTAGATCCTTGTAATCAGTTCCCTCTTTCTACTCCACCTTCCTTGTACCCTCCGGTATCGCCACTCTCACCCCTGGTCCTCAGGGTTTAATTGTCCTGGATCCCCCATGTTTCCAGTTCCTATCTGTATCAGTGTACATCCTCTGGTCTAACTGGATTTGTAAGGTGGAATTGGGATCAGGAAAGTGGGATAGAGGGGAAAAGCATGAAAGAACTGGAGGAAAGTTGTATGTTTCATCGTTGCTACCCTGTACCCTGACTGACTTGTCTCCTGTCTATGTGACCCTTCTGTAAGGGTTACCTCCAGATTGGCTTTGGGTCCCTACTCCACACTCCCCTTTAGTCACAATGATATGATCTCCCCCCAAGCTCTTCTTATAAGAAGGCCATGCCCACAAGGGGTCACCATAAGGCTGTGACCTGATTGACAGGTTGGATACCACTCCTTACACTTTTATGTTTCTTCAAGTTGACATAAAATTATGGAAGTACCAAAGAAGCTGCAAATAGAAAGGTTGGGGTTAAGCTTGGTTTTTATGTCTGCAGTCACATGCACAGAATTAGATTCCTTAATAGAATGAGGATAGACTTATATCTCTCAGCCTTTCCTTTGATCAAGACATGAACACCTCATATGATCTATGAATGCCAATATTTTAAAAGAGATATTTAAAGCTTGAGAATACAATGTAGTTCATATTTTTATATGCTGTGCTGAATGCTACTTCCATCAAGCAGGAAAGTTCATCTTCTTTTCTAGTAATTTCCTTGGAAGATGTAATATGCAGCAGTCGACAGGAGAGGAACATCATGCCTGGTGCACAATATGAGGAGCAACCCAACCCCAAACCTAGATTTTTTGTTTTCAAAGTTATGTATTGAGTTTTTATTTGTTCATTTGTTTTCTACAAAGCAACCAAATCACCTTCAAAGTAGTCTCCACTGCACGTAATATGTTTGTCAAATACGTGATTTCATGTTTGGAAGCCTTTTTCAAACTCCTCTGTTTGAATGGCTGACAGCACCTCCCTCATTTTCCCCTTCACCTTCTGGATGCCAGCAAATTGCTGTCCTTTCATGTCCCTCTTCATTCTCAGAAACAAACACAAGCCACATAGAGTGAGGTCAGGTGCATGAAGTGAGTGGAGCAAGAAAGGCATGTTGTTTTCCCCTCAAAACTGCCACATGGAGATGGCTTGTGTGACTAGGCACATTCTCTTGGTGGCAAAACCAGTTCTCCCACATGCCTTGAATTTGGCCTTTTTTTTGTTGTTGCACACTGTTGTGCAATCTTTTCAGAACCTCTAAATCAAAAGCTTGATTAACATTCTGACTTGAGGAAACAAGCTCCAACTGCACTGGGGTGGCGTCTTCACCTGGCTGGGAAGTTGAGCCATCCAGAATGAGGTCTGTCATCAGTTGACAGTTCACCTTTATTGAAATGAGAAAACCATGCATACACTTGAGCTTTCCCCATAGCCCTGTCCTTGTTTGCTGTGTTCAATATCACAATAGGTCTGCTGGCGTTTTTTTTTTTTCAGTGCAGAAAACAAAGTTTCACAGTCACACGCTGTTTTCTTAAAAAGGCCATCACAAACAATGAGGTTCGAGCGAAACTACTTCTAGGAAAAAATTCACTGACAAGAAAGAACCTTCCAAAGTGATGCCATTGGATGTCCAAAAGCAGAGCATGTTGCTCAGTGTTCACTGAGTGGGGAGAAAATGCTTGCTATGAAATCCCCACTCAGAGGAGTTTTTTCAGGGTAGCCCCTCATATATATTTTTAAAGCAAGTATGAATAAAAGTCAATGAAATATGACCCTAGAAGATACATCAGGACTTCATCAAAGAGTTTACTGCCTCACCCTTCTCTGAGAAGTCCCTCGTGGGGTTTGAACCACTGATCTCTTGATTCACAGCATTAGGATTAATCCATTGTGACACCAGGGTTCCTTAGAGTATATCCCATCAAAATTCATGTGCCCTAAAACTGCAGGAAAAAAAAATAAAACACCATCCAAAATTCAAACTTGAGCCCTCATGGCATAGTAGACTATTCATTGGACAGCTGACCGTGAGGTCAGCAGATTGAAAACACCAGGCACAGGTGAGGCTCTCTACTCCTGTGAAGAGTTGCGGTCTTGGACGCACGCCCACAGCGGTAGTTCTGCTTCTTCCTACAGGTCACTGTGAGTCAAAATCAACCAAATGGCAATGACTTCCCATGGAACTTTCCTACCCGGTTTCTTAATGTATATTTGTTAAATTTGTGGAGATAGATTACTATGGTGTCTGATGACATTTGGCCATCCGTATGGCAAGTCTTCTGACTTTGGATCACAAGGCTGTTGTTGTCTCTGACTCCACTTGCTGCAAACCAATCTTTAGAACAAGGTCAGAGCCGCTGATTCCGTGGCTCTTATTCCATTGCTGTGGAACCCTAGGGACCACGAAAATGCCGGGAGGGAGAGGCATCAGAAATCATCCTCAACCAGTGTTTATAACTTTATTAAAGCATTAATTATGCCCCGATTTCACAACAGGATTTCTAGAACCTTCTCTCTCCCCATTCTACTCTCTGCTTTTAGAACCTGTTCATTAAGAAAGAAAGACAGGCCTGCAAGGTCACTCCTGTCACTTGCAATGACGCCAGGGCTCTGTCTGAGTTGTGGCAATATTTCTTACTTCCAGAAAAATCTTTTTTTTTTTTTTTTTAGGCATCACTGCCCTCAGGTGGTGGGAGTAGGAGGCCCAGCCTTAGCTCCTGGGAGCCGGAATTGAACCTCCATCCCAGTGGGCCGCAGTCCCGCGCACAACCACTACGCCACCTGGGCTCAGCCCTAGAAAAATCTTTTAATGAGTTGCCAGATGAAATGTAGAATGTCATTCCACTTCTGATGTGTACGTAAAAGAACAGACAGCGGCATATATATACACATATACACAGTGTGCATATATATACACATACTGCAACATTATTCTTAATAGCCAAAAGTTGGAAATAAACCAAATGGCCACCAACGGATGAATAATCCAAAATCAAGCTCATTGCCATTGAGTCGATTCTGACTTATAATAGGAGACAGTGAAATGGGCCCTGCTAGTTTTTGAGACTGTGACTAATTATAGCAGTAGGAAGTGTTAGTAGGCAGGTGCTGACCTTGGGAATAACAGCTGAACCTGTAACCCACTATTCCAAAATGTGTTGTAAACATACCCCTTGCCATTGGGTCAGTTATGACATGTTGGCAACTATGAAGGACAGAGGGAAAAGTCTCCACAGAGTTCCCTGTAGCTATACATCTGTGTGGAAACTGGCATCCTTTTCTTCCTTCCTCAAATCACTTGGGCAGTTATCCACCAATCTTTCACTTAGCAGCCTTTCAATTAACCCACCACATCACCAAGAAAAGAGGTTCTAATATATGTGAGAGCGTGTTGAATTTTGCCTTCAGAATGGATGCAAAATGCTGTTTTGTGTCAGACACAAAAGTTCAAGCATGTAGGATCACACTCATGTGAAGTGTTCATGTACACTGTCAGAAAGTAGATCAATAGTTACCAGGGGCTGGGAGGAGAGAATGGGTAGTTATGATTTTGGGGTATAGAGATATGGTTGAAAATGACAAAAACCGTTGGAAACAAAACATGTAGATGACTGCACTACATTATATATATAGTAATAGTCACTTAATTGTACACTTTAAAATGGCATATTTTATGTTATGTATTTTTTAACACACACAGTACAGGGTGCTCAGTTATCTTTGAATTTGAGAAAAACAATGCAAATGATTTTGAGGACACATCACGTGCAAAATATTACCATTTATTTTTTAATGACTATTTTTATCAGGGCCTCTTATAACATGCCATAGACCAATTGTTTCAAGCATAGTTGTACAGATCTTGCCATCATTATTTTATAAATATTGTCTTTTCATTTGAGCCTTTGGTATCGGCTCCTCTTTTTTGCCTCCCTCTTTTGATAAATGATAAATGATTATTTTTCATATCATACACTGACCGCTGTCACCCTTTCCCCATGGTTTCTGCTGTTCATCCTACTTGGGTGAAGTGGGGGGAGTGTTATGTGTTCATCACTACCCTCAGCTTCCTCTTCCTCCCTTCCCTCCCTTACCCTCCTAATATTGCTGCTCCCATTTCCATTCCTGAGAGGGTTATCTGACAGAATTTTGAATGTACGTGCTCCAGTCTATCTAGAAGTGAAAGGCAGGAATGGGGTCATGGCAGTGGGGGGTGTGGAAGCCTCAAGGAACCAGAGGAATATTGTGTGTTTCATTGGAGCTGTTCTGCACCCTGGTTGACTTATCCCTTTCTTGTGACCCTTCTGTGAGGGGAAGTCCCATTGCCTACAGATGGGTTTGGGATATCTCATCTGGGCCCCCTTGTTTTCAACAATATGCTTGTTTATTATGGTCTTCTGATGCCTATTACCTGAGCCTGATGGTGACCCTTCATAATTGCACAAGCTGGTGTGCTTCCTCCATGTTGGCTTGTTGCTTCTCTGCTAGATGGCTGCTTGTTTAACACCAACCCTTTAAGACCTCAGACATTGTATCTTTTGATAGCCAGGAACCATTAGCTTTCTTCACCACCTCAACTTATGTCCTATTTTATCTTCAGTGATTGTGTTGCGAGGGTGAGCATCACACAATGCCAGGTTGTTCAAACAAGTGTTCTTATAATGAGGGAGGGTTTTATCAGAAGCAAAAGTCTGCCTACTTTCTCAATGTATTGCCATATAAATATATGTACAGAGGCCAATACCTCTATTTCTAGGAATTAGTATATTTACATAAGTGCATAGGTTTATACCTCTATCATAGATGTGCTTCCTAGATCTTTCCTCTGTTTGCTTTTACATTACTCATCCCCCACCATCATACTTGTCCTTCTTCTACCTCTTAGTAATTCCTCTCAGATTGCTGTTGCTCCAACACCCCCTGGATCTCTGCATATAATTTGTTGATTGTAATTCCCGAGTTGTTCCCCTGTCTATGGTGCTGTTTGCTCACTTCTTCATTCTCTACCTCTTCCTCCCCCAAGTCCCTCTGAAACTGTTGGTTTATTTGCTTTCTCCTTTGGTTTGCTTCCCATGCCTATCTTCTATAGGCAGGCAAACCAACAATAATGGAGATAAAACCAAAAGATTTAGTAAAAAGGGAAAATAGCTATAAAAATTTCTGAAGATGTATACATGATCCCAGGTCTGTCTGCTGACCTTTATGATTATCTCCCCATTGGTCCTGGGGTGGGGTGGGATCTGGAACTGTCTCCCCGAGCCTCAACTCTATTTGGGGCTCCTTTCCTCAATGGGCTGTGAGTTCCCGTTTTGTCCTCTGTCATAGTATGCTCCATAAAGGGGACATCATGTCTCGAGCTGTTGTTTCCCTACATCCTCTCTGTGCCTGAGCAGCTCCATGCAGGGGCGTCTTCCTCAGGGTTTGCTGTGCTGCTGTGAGGTCAACACCCTCTCTCTATTTCTTCGTTGGCTTGTTCTGTGTGGGGTGTGGTAGGCCGGCCACTCTCCCCAACCTGTAGAAAAATTACTATTTATCTGAGCATCAGAACTAACTCTGGGAATCTTATGCTTCTAGAATTTCCCCCTAAATTTGTTCCCCAATCTCCAGACGTCTGTAGCTGTGTCAAGAGCAGACGGACAGGGACTGAAACCATGGGTGGGGGTGCTGCATAGCTGTCAATGCTGATTGCTGACCTGCTCTTTCCAAGGCTAGAGGCATTTATAGACAGCTTTCTCAGGAAGCTTGCTGTCTTTCATGGACCTACTGCACGGGGAACAGTGTAGGCCAGGGACAGTTACTTACTCCTCTTCTTGCCCTTTGCACATTTCTCATTTACCTTCAGGATGTTGTCATGAACCTGCACACACCAGAAGCAGATGTTGTCTTTGAGGGGTTGAAGCCAGGAACGAGTCAGCAGGCAAGAGGAAAGGAGACTTCAACAACCTTTGATTGTTCAGAAGGGATTTGATTTCCAATGTGATGTTCTCACCTTGGATGCGATGTAGAGAAATGAATCTCTGCTTTTGGGTACTTTCCTCTCTTTTACACATTTCTAATTTTATATAATGGAAAAGTCCAAGTGGATGGAAGCAGAGTGGTACAATGCAATCTTGAAATCTTATGTACCTAGGTTGGTCAATCATGATCTCATGGCCCATTTTTATGGTCTATTCTTCTTCGCCTACCTTTCCTCTTGATAATTTTGAAAAATATTCAAATCACCATACAATTTTTCTCATAGTAATTCAGTATGTATCTTAAAAATGAAAGTTCTTCATAAATCTTAACTATGGCTCTGCGTTCACTTCTTGGCCCTGCCCCCAGGTGAGGAGCCCAACCTGCCATGCCCCCAGCTCTGGCACACCATAGTGAAGTCACCATGAGCTTTTTTGACTTCTGATAAAAAAGAAGAAACTTATTCCTTTGGGCCTGATTATAGCCGTCGGGGCGAGCGGAACCTTGTCTTTTGCTGTCTATTCCCATCGAAAAACCAATGTGATCACCGATAGAAAAAAGAATCCAGAACCTTGGAAAACTGTGGATCCTACTTTATCTCACCAGCTAATGACAATCAGTTATCGATGGAAACCCATCGAAGAGCTAAAGAAGGCCCCAAAGGCAGCCATGTGACTAGATGCCACTCCTGTCTTCCAAAGGAGCTCTGTGACTCCAGGGGAAACACTTCTGCATGAGCGAGAGGATGGAAACCAGTATTCAGCTGTCAGTGCTACCTTTTTAGGGTGTTACCTACATTTTGGACTTTGAATAGGAAGTTATACTATAATAGAATAATAAGAACCACATGGTCCAAAACAAAACTCCTGTGTTTATTGTTCTCGTTGTAAATTTGAATTTTGCCTATTGAAATAGTTTTTGATGCCTGAGTGTTTTCCTTGAAATGTGTAAAGATTTAGGAATCAGATTGTCATATTAATAAAATACCATTTGTGCAAAAAAAAATCTTTACTACAAAACTCTGAATCTAAGAAAATATCACAAGTCCAAATTTTCCAAATCTAACAGTTTTTTTTGTTTGAATTAAGATTGACCTGCAGCCTACTCATTGCAGTTATAGATATGTCTCAGAAATGTCTCTAATATCCCTTCATCTCGTTTTTAGCCTTACAATTTATCTGCTGAATAAACAAGTTTGTCCAGTGGGTTTTGCATTTTCTAGCTTGCAGCCCCTCTAATATGCTTTGCTATTCCTGTGTTTCTTGTATGGTTGTAATAACACGTATACGTTGGATGGAATTCAAGTTAATGTTTTCCCCCTCAGTAATACTTTGGATATGGTGTCTATTTTCATGACAAAGCACATCTTCTCAGGTTATTTGTCTTTTGGATAGCAGTAGTCTTGATGATCGTTGCTTAAGTTTACCAATTTATTAAAAACAAGCAATCAAAAACCAACAGTTGATGTTGAGTCAAGTCTCACTCATGATGACCCCAGGTGTAGCAGACTGGAACTGCCCAGAGGGCTGTCGGAGACTGTGGTCTTTTAGAAGTCGATCACCAGGTTTTTGCCCAAGGTATCTGGGGGTGGACGCAGATCATTAACCTCTCTGTTAGTGGCTGAGTTAACATTTGCTGGCACGATTGACATAGTTAATACTTGGAGCGCTCAAAGGACTCCATGGACTGGAATTGACGCTATTTACTTATGGTTATTGTTGTTAGGTGCTGCTGACTTGGTTTCAATTAACAGCAACTCAAGAACAACAGATGGAAACACTGCCTGGGTCTGCGTCACCCTCTTCATCTTTATGCTGGGCCCCACTTTCCCGGCCTGTGTCAATCCGTCTCATTGATGGTCTTCCGCTTTCCCATTGCCCCTCTATTTGACCGAGAATGGTGTTCTTTTCCAGAAATGGGGTTCTCAAACAGGAGAAAGACAAGGCCTTCTATTCCTGCAAAGAGTTACGGTCTTGGTAACACACAGTGTGCAGTTCTCATCTGTTTTTCAGGGTTCCTAGGTGTGACCTGAATCAGCTCAATGGCAGTGAGTGAATAAGACGTCTCTTCTGAAAACATAGCCAAAGTACATGAGGCACAGTCTCATCAGCTTCCTTCTGGTTTACTTCTCCCAACACACATTTCTTCTGATAATTCCAAATTATTTCAATATTCTTCACTGATTCCATAATTCAGATACATCAATCTTTTTATGGTCTTTTTTTTTCACTGTCTGGCTGACAGGGGAATTTGTAAAATGGTGCATTATGAATTCCACCATTTTTTCTGTATGAACTGAATATTGCTGACCTCAATTCTGCATGAACTAAAATGTTCACTAAGGTGAAATGAACCTTTTTGAACTACTTTGTTTTTCCAATTCTTGAACCCAAATTGGGGTTGAGAAACTCCTGGGACTCAGTGAAGCCCATCCAAAGGTGTAGGCAAGAAAGGTTGGACAAAGAGGAGGAGGGAATGCTGGTCGAACCTGCACACTCTAAACTTAGGCACATGTTTTTCATGGGTTTCCCAAACGGGACTCCTGAAGTTGACCTCCCTAGCACTGGCAAGGAGAATAACAACGTCCCCTTGAGGTGCTGGTTCGCCCACCTCTGGTAGCTGGGCTCTGTCTTCCCATGGTCCCTGGTGGGGGTGGGGTGGGGTAAGGGGTGGGGGTGGTGTGCAAATAAAGCAGTGTTCTCCATCCTTATTGTGTTCATGAGTTTCCAGGGGATCTTGTAAAAAGGAAGATTCTGCTGCACTAGTTATTGGATGGGGCCTAGATTTCAGCATTTTTAACCACCCTCTTTCCCAGATGATCATTCTGGCCTATGGACTGTAAATCAAGTAGCAGGAGTTCAAATAGCCATTTAAATGTCTCTGTTTTACAAGCAATGCTTTTACTAGATTCCCTCCTGGACAGTGCAGATAAAGCTCACAGTATTGTGTTTGATACAGAGCCAGCATTCAATAACTGTTCACGGTTCCTATCATATTTGTTACTGTTAGAGAGTTGTAGAAAAGGGTACAGGTGATGGGAAAGAAGATGAGCTGGCATCCTGACTTTAACATTGACAAGTTCTTTGACCTTGGGTAAGTCACTTAAGCATTCCAACTCTCTGTCTCTTTAAATGCAAAATGGGGATGGAAATATTATTTTGTGGAATTGATAGGACTCTGTAAAGCTCATAGAGTGGTGGGTGCTCAATAATGCCATTTTCCTTCTTTTATCCATTTTGTGCACATTAATTTAATAATAAAACCCAAGCCATGGGCTGAGCCCTGGTGGCATAAGTGCTTGAGTGTGGGACCGTTGCCCACGGACTTGGCGGTTCAAATCCAGCGGCGGCTCTCAGGAGCAGCACTGGGTAGCTCCCACGATCATCAGAGGCAGTGATGCCAAAACAAAAACAAAAACAAAAAACCCCAAACCAGCAGTCAACAAGTCAATTCTAAATCATATCCCATCATTATAATATAGATAGAACTGCTTGCTAGGGTTTCTGGGGCTGTAAATCTTTCTAGGAGGAGATAACTTCATCTTTCTCTAAGTAGTGGCTGGTGGATTCGAACTGCTGACCTGGTTGGTAGCAGCACAATGCATAGTTCACCTTGCTAAGTTGTATGATCTCACGGCCATTGAGCTAATGCTGACTTCTAGTGATCATATAAGATAGGGTAAAACTGCCCCTGTGAGTCTCTGAGACTCTTTAGGGGAGTAGAAAGCCCTGTCTTTCTTCCAGAGAGAGTCTGGTGATTTCCAGCTGCTGCTCTTGCCATTAGCAGCCCAATGTGTGCACAGAGCCCTCTATGAAATACAGCTTTATCATTATTTTTAAAGTGGGGACAATAATCCTGAGGATTAAATCAGATGTTGTACTTTAAAAAAATGGTACACTGTATGTGCATCAAGACTTTACCAAAAGAGAACTGACGGATGAGAAAACTTTTCACAACAAATTTTACAATGGACTGTGGCAGGAGAGCCAGCCCCAAACATGTCATCTTGGGTCCTGTTGGTACAATTGTACAGTGATAATAAATAAAGATTATAGTAAAGTAACAGAAAGTATGAGAGATAGAACAGAGATTGAAATAATGGAGTCAGGCACATTTCATGGTAACATGCTCACCTCAGACCTGCTTAGTGGTACACGTGGAGAGAGGTTTATTGTGTGTGTGTTTTTTTTTGAGAGGTTTATTGTTAACCAAGACTTTCAAATCTTTTGGGGGCATGCAAGCTTCCTAATTACAGGTAAAGACAAACGATACAGGGAAGAGTTGTGTTATCAACAAGACAGTAATGGGAGGGGGCTGAATCTAGGGCTAAGGAGGGAAGAGGAGGAGTAATATGGGGCAATATGTGATAAGATGGGTAGATCTTAGTTTCAGGATGGCAGCCTAACTTTGGGTGCCACCGAATAGGTTTGACTTGTCTCTGGCTCTTCATAGAGACCATTAACAGTAGGATGTGAGCCCCACCTACAAGGGCCTAACTAAGGGTTGAAAGCCTTCAGGGAGAAGTAACCTATTGTTCTTAACAGCAAGAAGTGGACAATAGTCTGACAGATTGAAAGCATCTGATCTCTCACCATGTGTTGGCAAGTAACTTCTAATGTTTGGTAAAACTTTGGAAGAGACAGAATTGGGCGGATAGTCTTAATATTAGTTCCAGAGGATTGATCCCCAAAATTAATAGAAAACTTCAAAATCTCAGCAACAAAAAGAGAAACTATCCAATTTAAAATGGGCTGTGGAAGTGAATTTTCTCATCACTGAAGACATGCAGGTAGCCAATACATCATGAATGGTCAGGTATGAAAACTAGAGAGATGCTTTATTGAGGTAGAAAAAGAATTTGGGAAACAGAGAGACAGCAGAGAGAGGGAAAGGAACAGCTGTAGCTCCTGGGTGGGTTCTGAGGCCCAAGAGTGAAGCCAGGGAAACCGCAGCTCGTTGGTGAGGCAGTGGGGTATATGTAGGGTATGAGCCAAGGACATGTGGGCCGATAAGGGGAAGGGAGATTTTCTGTGCTGCTGTTTGCAGGTTTCAGACAGGAAATGGCTGGTTAGCAAATTGCCTTGTTTTTCACAGACTTGAGTCCCATAATGCTGAAGAGAGATAAGCTCTCTGAAATATGGGAGGCAGGGGTTACAAAAGGGGGTGATAAAATGGGGGCTACTTGGTTTGCACCAGACCAAACATCCCAAAACATTTATTAATATTGATGATGGGCGACATTCTATTATTAACCACTTTCTGTTGAGATTGGGTGACGAGGGGGGAATTACGACTTGGAAAGTTCGGGTCCTGGGCCGGCTGACAAGGACAGTAGGGGTGAAGCAAGAGCTGCCTGAAGGTCAGGTTGAAAATAGTTCTCCTTCATCCCTATAAAAGTTTAAACATACAAGGAGCTAAAAGTAAAAGTACACAGATTATTATTAGAGGCTCGTTTAGAGGCATGGCTTTGGCCGTGACAGGATTTTGAAACCACGAGGAGTAGCTGGTGGTGCTCCTTTGTCATTCTCTGATCTCCTTAGCCTTGGTGCGGAGTGCTTTGACATTTTGTTCAACTATGCCTGATTCATTAATAGAGCAACAACATTCTTCATTTAAAAACATGCATGTTGCCTCTCTAGCTGCTGTAATTTTACCAGAGGGAAGGGAGCTGGTCGGGACTGTAGCCATAGTGGACATTGGAGGGAGGCACAGATAAAGCAGGATGAGATTTCTCTTCCAGAAGCAATTAATAAGAGGTCTGCCTCTTGGATCAGTTTTACCCACTTGAAGGGGTGATGGCCGTTATTTTTGTTTTCTTTTTAAAAATTCATTTTATTGGGGGTTCATACAACTCCCATCACAATCCATACATACACGCATTGTATGCGAAGCACATTTGTACACTTGTTGCCATCATCATTTTCAAAACATTTGCTTTCTACTCTGTTACATTACTCTTGATCAATCCCTAGCAAATCTCTCACACCCACCTTGTCACTGGCTTTGGATCACTTGTTGTGTACTTATTCATGGGTTTGTGAACACCACCTCCTTTCTCCTACATCTGCATCTCCATGTCACCCCGGAACCCTCAGTCCCATTGTTTTCTCCTCCAGACTGTTCATCCAGCCTATATAATCTAGACCGACTTTCTGAGATAATAATATGTAGCACCCCCCCCCACCTTTAAGACATCGCAAGATGAAGCAAGAAAAGAAAACAAAACGATGACAACAACAACAAAAACAATGTCCAGAAAAAATATATAAAAAGTTAACAAAATAATAGCAAAAGAAAAACCTGTATAAATAGTTTAAGGTCTGTTAGTTGACCTTCAGGAGTGTCCCCTGGTTGAATCTGATGGGGTGTCACATCCTGTCACAAAATTATATCCTTGGCACTTCCTTAGGAACTCCATGCTCTGCTCCCTCTGTTGCACACCCTTAGTGTGTACCTTAATGTGGTGGGATCTGACTGGGCACAATCCCAACCCTGCTTCTCCATTGTCATTCCTGTAGGGCCTTGGGTCAGTGAGGGATGCCGTTTCATAGTGAAGTAGGCCATATGATCATCTCTGTGCATTGGCTATTCTGAGTGGGGATATCATCCTCAAGGCTTGGTGACCCAGGATGCACTCCACTCTCTCTTCCTTCCCCTTCATTTGCTCTCCTGTGCAGTGGTCAGACATGCCCCTCTACCTGAGCTACAGTTTCAGTGCTGTCCTCCAAAACAAACTCCCCTGGGGGTAGGGGCAGCTGTCTATATCATTGGGATTGGGACTGGGCCCTCTTAACTCCTCCACTGACTCCCCACTCCATACCCTCATGCTGCATTCATGTTATGGAACATCAGATTTAAGTTTGGCCCCTCTTTCCCTGTGGATATATAGACAATATGCTCCCCTCGGTTGGGTTAGTGCCCCATTCTTCCACTACACATCACCATATCCACACCCCCCCCTCAGTTGACTATCATGTTCTATTTTTTTTGGATATAAGGAAAAGGTTTATATACAAGAGGAAAGGGACATTGAGAAAGCATCGCAGTCCAGTCCAGTTCAAAGTCATAAGTCTGATATTAACCCACATGCCCGATATCAGTCTATAAAGTCTCCTAACAACTCACAAAGTCACAGGCCAGTAGGTGCAGAGTCCCGGCGCTGACAGGTGTCTCCCCATGGCTCCTCGCTTCCAGGGCTCAGGGTCCATCAACAGCATCCCGTGGTGGCAGAAGCAACTCAGCGCTGGCAAGGCTCCCCTCAAGACCTCTCCAGCTTCAGAGGTCTGGTTCCATCAGGGCAAGGCTGTGTGGCTTCTCCTCTGACTTCTGCAGCAGCTTGGACACTGCCATCTTGTCTTGTCTGTAATTCCTTGTCTCTCACTATTTTTCTTTTTAAGCTGGGTTAACTTGTTAAGTTCTTTATCCTGAATTTCCTTGGATATTTTATCAATACCATTTGACAGATAAGGACCAGAACATATTGTCTATGGTTTGATAAAAATGATCATAGAATTTTTTAAACTGATGGTTCTATATAGACCCCCTTCAGCACCCTTTTCTCATCTTGGGTCCCAAGAATTCATAATGAAAACTTTATACTTTTCTTGACCATTTTTGGTAAAGATGTGTGGTGTGGTGGATATATGATATTTACATGAATAGTAGGGGCATTCCTTGTATTAATCTGGCCACCTCTTGCAATCATCTTTAACCTGGTTTTAAAGAAAGAAAAGTGCCAGGGGGTCAAGGGCATTGCAAAGTTTGGTCCCCTGCTTTTTACCACAGAGAGAAGATGCATAAAGTTGAATTGGATGCAGACTGATTTTTGTCAACCACTCTGGTCACAGTGTGCTTTGCTGATGACATGGGTTCTGTCTTTGTAAGTTTCCCGGATAATGAATTGCCACACTTAAGACACTGAGCTTGGTGTAGTGTGGTGGTCATGTGCTTATGTCAATTTCATAATTCAGATGTAGGGGTGGAGTCTAGTCTGTTAATCTGGAGATAGCCAGTGAGTAGCCAATGAGGTCTCCGTGTGGGCATGGCTTTCTCCTGAGACCTCTGGGAAATCTCACAGTATTTCCCTCATGGAAATGAGAAGCCATCTCCCCAGTTGTTGCAAGTCAGTGTCCGAGATGACAAACTATGGACAAGACAAGATGGCAGCGTCCAAGGCGCTGGAGTTGCCAGAAGAGAAGCCACACAGCCTTACCCTGATGGAACCAGACTTGTGAAGCTGGAGAAGCCACGTGGAGACCGCTGGCAGTGCTGAGTTGCTTCTAACACCACTGGATGCTTTTGATGGACCCTGAACCCTAGAAGCGAGGAGCCATGGGGAGATTCCTGTGTCGGAAGGATACTATATGGCCTGGTATCGGACATATGGACTAATATTGGACTTATGACTTTTTTTTTTTTTTTAGGCATCACTGCCCTGGTGGTGGGAGTAGGAGGCCCAGCCTTTGCTCCTGTGAGCGGGAATTGAATCTCCATCCCAGTGGGCTGCAGTCCCGCGCACAACCACTATGCCACTGGGGCTCAGCCCTGGACTTATGACTTTGAACGGGACTGGATTGGGATGCTTTCTCAATGTTCCATTCCTCTTACATATAAACCTTTCCCTTATATCCACATGCACGTCTATGAATTTGTTTCTCTAATCTACCTGGACTAACACAGTGGAGTTTGGGATGGACAGTAGAAAGGGGAGTTCCACATTTGGTGTCAGGAGGAACAGGTGGTATCTGATATGACAATCACAGGCATCCTAGTAAAGCACTAAATAGTAGTCCTCACAACTTGGGTTGAATACCAGGCATGGCTTACTCTAGGGGCTGGTTTTGCTGTGGTAAGATGATGTCAGTTTGGGTCACCAAGGACCTTGACTGCATTGGGAGTAGTAAAGAAAACAGTGTATACTCCTGTCCACCTATGTTGTAAGGGCTGAGGATGAAGTTCTTTTTTTGGGCAGGGGGCATCACTGCCCTGGTGGGTGTAGGAAGCCCAGCCTTGCTCTTGGAGAGCAGCTGCTGGATTTGAACACCAACCTTGTGGGCTGCAGTCCCACACACCACCACTATGCCACCAGAGTTCAGCCTGAGCATTGAGTTCTTTTAGTAGAACAGTGTCCCGGATTGATTACTGGTAAGACAGGTTGTGTAGAATCAGGGGTGGACAGACACTGGTCTGTGTGTTCTTGGAGCATTTCCTTAAAAGCAAAAGAAAAGGTCAATGGTTTGCCTGTGGCGGTGTTTGGATTGGTAGGTTGTGGTTGATCAGAAAGGGTCTGCCATATATAGTTCTAAAAGGCTTAAGAAGGAAGAAGAGCAAGGGGTGGCTTGGATTTGAGTTAGAGCAAGAGGAAGAAAGTCCACCCATGAGTGACGAAGTTCCAGGGACAGTTTGGACAGATGTTTTTTTATGATTCTATCCATCTTTTCAACCTTTCTAGAGGATTGAGACCTGTATAGAATATGTAGACATAATTTAATGTTCAAGGAGAGGGAGACTAGTTGTGTGATGTGGGATATGAAACAGGACTATTATCTGATTGTATTGAGCGGAGGAGGCCAAACCTGGAGATGATTTGGGTTAGCAAGATGTCTGTAACTCTATCTTCTGTCTTTCATTTGGTAGGGAAGGTTTTGACTCAAGCAGTAAAAGTATCTGTCAACAAGAGAAGGAATATAAATCTTTTGTGCTTAGGCAGATGAGTAAAATCAATCTGCCAGTCTTGGTTGGCCACATAGTTGGTGTGTGTGGACCTTTGGTTTAAGGATCTCTTGGGTGTTTATGGCTTTGCAGATGAAGCAAGAAGAACTAACATTCTGGATGAGCAGGATTCATTTAGGGTGCTAAAATTTTGGTTGAAGGAATTGGGACAAGGCCCAGGCCCTATGTGCAAAGAGGAATCTATCTGGTATATGAGGCTGAGCTTGCTGTGTTGGTAATGCTATTTGACTGTGGAGAACTATCATCCCTCAAGGAGTTTTTCTTCCTCCTTTTTGGGTTAGGGCAGCTTCTTCTAGGGGTGTGTAAGAGGATTGCACCTCGGGGATGATGAAGTGGAGAATTGCAGCTGGATTAGTAGGGTTGGTGGTGAGGTTTCTGGCAATAGTGTCTGCCTTATTGTTGCCCTGTGTGACAAAAGAGTTATCAGTTTGATGTCTTTGCAGTGGATGATAGTTACTTTCATCAGTAATTGAAGAAACTATAAGAGATTAGCTTTAATTTACTGTTTATAAATGGGGACCCTTTGGGTAGTGAGAAATCCCCACTCTTTCCAGATGATGGCATGACAGTGAGGAATGCATACTTAGAATCTGAATATATATATATATATATATATATATATATATGTATGTATACTGATTTCCCTTTAGCAAATGGAGGACTTGGGTGAGAGCAGTGAATTCTGTTTCTTGAGAAGGGGTCCCAACTCAGAGGCGTGGAGCTTCCCACACTGGAGTAAGTGAGATGACAACATAGGTCATCTGGTCAAGCCCGGGCATCTATAAGGGAACTGCCATAAAAAAAAAGTTAGGTCTGGGTTAGACTATGGTTGATCAGAAAATTTGTGTTGGGCCAGTGCCAGTTCTTCAACTGATTTGGGCACAGAAATGACTGCCAGAATCTGGTGAAAGGGTTGCTGGGTTTAAAGAGGGAACCAGGCACAGAGTTATGCTAAGATTTTCTATAAACATGAGGTGAATTTCTTGTAAGCTTGGAGACAGCAGAGACAGGACTCGATGCAAGAAGAGGTCCTGCAGTTTATGGTAGACAGCATCTGGATGGACTCTCCAAGAGTTAGCTCTAAGGGCTTCCCCAGAGGTATGGCTGCTAGCTTCTGACTGTCACATTTAGTTGTTTGGACAGATAAGCTACAGCGGATAGAGTGGTCCCTAAGGGCCGAGTTAGGTACTAACTGCTTTCCCTTGCTTTTTGTCTGTGTAAAGTAAAGAAGGTTTGGTGGGGTTTGGTAAGCACAGGGGTGGGGAGTAAAGGAGGGCATGTTGGAGTTGGTTAAAGGTTGCTTTGACTAACAAGGAAGAGTCTATAAGACCAACAGGGCTGATCTTAGTGGTACCATACAGGGATTTAGCTAACAAGGAGAAGGTAGGGATCCAGTACCTAAAGAATCCTACAAACCCTAAAAAGGAAAGTATTTGGTCAGTGGTTTCTGGAGCTTGGAGCTCTTTCCCGACTTGGAGATGGTCTGCAGTTGGTGGTAGGAGTGAGCTGCAGGCCGAAGTAGGTAACAATTGTGCAACAGAGCTGGGCTTTAGCTCGCGAAACTCAATAGCCTTTGGATGCTAGGAAGTTTAGGAACTGGGCCATGTGTTCTTGAGGGCAGGTTTCAGATGGACTGCACAGCAGGAGGTTCTCCACATACTGCGACAAAATGGATGGTGAAAGAGAACAGTGCAAGAGGTCAGTGGTTAGCACCTGCCCGAACAGTCATGGTGGATCTCAGCACAAGGTATACTGGCAGGCTGTCCCAGTGGTGGGGCCTTCTTAAATGGAGGCAAACAAAAACTGGCATGCCTGGGCCAGTGGAATAGTAAAGCAAGCATCTTTTAGGTAAAGTATGGTAAAGTGGGTGGTCTCAGGAGGGGACAAAAGGGTGTAGGGATTAGGGACCACAGGTTGGATAGAGACTACACCCTTACTGATAAGGCACAGGTACTGCATTAAGTGGTATGACTCATCTGCTTTTTTGACAGGGAGGATGGGGTATTGCATGGAGGGTGTACAGGCACCATGAGTTGGTTAGATAGGAGGCCCTGAATAATGGGTATTAGGCCTCTGTGGTGAATGAGGGAGATTGGAAATTGAGGATGAGACAGGAAAGTGGAAGGGTGTTTAAGGTGAATCAAAATGGACCGGCGATGTTTTGCAACAACCGTAGGGAAATGTTCCACACTTCAGCATTTATATGGTGTGGTGGCGTAGAGGAAGAGGATGTGGGTGGAGGCTCAACAGTGGAAAGCGAGAACAAAAAAGGATATTAGGGAAGGAGAAGTAGGTAGGAGATGGTTCCATTGGAGACTAACTCCTAACTTGGAAAGGAGATCCCTACCTAATAATGATTCAGGGCATGAAGGCATTATTAAAAAGGAGTGAGAAAGGGGGAGTGTAGGTGCTGTCTACACCTACAACTGTGAGCAGGGAAGGAGAATGGGACCCAAGAAGGAAGGAAGGACTGGGAAGGTAGCCCCTGTGTCTACCAAAAAGGAGGATGGTTTGCCCGCTACTTTGATTGTCACCTAAAACTCAGCAAGGGTCACTGGGGTCATGGAGTCCTGGAGCCCTCAGTCACTGTTGGTGGCCAAACCCGGCAGTGCCAATGAGGAGTTGAGGGTTGCGGAGACAGTCCCACCACAGCTAGGCGCTGGGGGGCAGTCATTCTTCCAATGGCCCTGCTGACCTCATACTGGGCAAGGCTTACTGGGTGGTTGAAGTTGCAGGCAGTTTTAGCCCAGTGTCCTTCTTGGCTACATTTAAAGCAAGTTCCAGGCAGTTGGTGATTAGAGTTGTTGCTTCCTGATGTCTTCTGACCCCATCCTCCAGCTGGTCTTAGAGTGGCAATTAAGGCATGAAAGAAAAGCTGCAGAGTTTTCACTTGGCTGCTGAGTAATTTCTCTGTTTGTCAAAATTAACTGCTTTCTGACAGATGGCTTGCAAGCCAGCCAGCAAATGTTGTATCATGCAGTCTTGGCTAGCTCTACCTGCACATCCAGCATGGCTATCTGTCTGATAAGTCCAAGTTGGTTTCTCCCTAGGCAGTGACTGAGGGCCAATGGGCACGGTGGCATCTGTGAGGTGGACCTCATCTGTGTGCTGTTGGGTGCTAAAAACCTACTCTTGCTCATCAGGGGTAAGAGGAGAGTTGAGGACCATAAGAGATCATGTCAGGTTAAGTTATTAGTTTGGGTGAGGTATCAGAACTCTTTAATATAGATAGTGGGTCATTAGAAAAGATCCCTAAGTGTTTTTATATTTGGGAGAGATCCGTGAAGGAGAACAGCGCATGGACTCTGATAGAACCCTCTATCTCAGCTACCTCACAGAGTGAGCAAGCGTGATAGGACCTGGTATGGGAAGAAACAGTGGGGGGGGGGGAGGAAAGAGGGACAGGAGAGGGTTGGGGATATTGAGGTTGAGGTTGAGGGGTTGAAGTGGTTGAGAGAACGGGGGAGGGTGGGGTTGAAAGAGTTGCGAAGGCTGAGGAGGGCCATGAGTAGGTTCTGGGTTTGCAGGAGATAATTGGGAATAGGGTGGAGGATAGGTAGGTGGGATGAATCCCATTTCCAGGGAGTCAGAAGGGGCGAGATTGGTCTGTGTGGTGGCAGGTGGTAATGAGAGTTTGGTAGAGGTTGCAACAGGTGATTGGTCAAGGAGGGCTTAGGCTAGGTGGCAGGAGGTGCACAAATGATGAGAGCAGAGAAGAAAAAAGGCCTGAATGTATGGAACCTCTGACCATTTTGGGGCCCGGTGATAGAAATTGTCAAGGTCATGGAGAATATTGAAATTGAAAGTACAGTTTTATGGCCAGGGCAAACTGCTGTCTAATTGGTATTGTAGCCCTGCTTCGTTACAGAAAAGGACAAGATGCTTAGGGAGAATGTGTGGATCCATGCCCAGTTTAATGAAATTGGCCTACAGACATCCCAAGGGGCTGTCCTTGGGAGGCTTAGATAGTTTGCTTTGCATGGTGTCTCATGCTGCAGGGGGCACAAGTGGAGGAGAAGGATGTCTCCTGGTCCCTGTATGCACCTATCAGGATGTGGCCCAGTAACCCTAAGAGGCATCCTGGTCAGAGGTAGGGTCTTAATGGGAGAATCCTGGACTGCCCCAAACAGTAAGTTTCCCTGATGCAGGCCTGTGGATTTTAATGCGGCAGACAGGGACCTGGGGTCAGTGACAGTAAAAGACACCACAGGAGGCTAAGGAGGGTAAGGGCCTGGCTTTATGGCCAACTGAACAGAGGGCAGTCAGAAGCCTTTGTTTAGGGTGAGGAAAGGAGGTGGAGTAGGAGGTTTTAGAGAAGCCACTTCAGAGTTGCAAATACAAAGCATACAAACAAGTAGACAATACTCAGACTCATCTTCTCTGCTCTGGTCCAGTGAGAAGGAGCATTAACTGTCAGGGCCAAGACCAGCAGTGCTGTCAGCGGCAGGAATGCCAGAAAGTAAACACTAACACAAAAGGCTGGAGGTCACATGAGAGGAAAGATAGACACAGAGAAAAGGTGGACACGAGAAGTGGACCTTATTGTCACATCCCTTGTGGGGAAAGGCAGTTATTTCTAGCTCTTCTTGGTACTAGAGTGGCAGCATAATCCCTTGCCTGGAGCTTTTCAGTTATTTCCAGCTCTTCTTGGTACTAGTGTGACAGCATAATCCCCTGTCTTATGAGTTTGCTGGTTTTCAGTATGCAGAAAGGCAAATAAGACAGACAATACAGAATGAAAATCTACAGCAAGACTGACCAGAGAAACACTTGTGCAGACAGGCCTCAGTGGTCTGTGGAAGCAGAGGATGGGTCTGTGTGCCAGTTAGAGTGAGGCTGCGTGGCACAGAGACCTCTCCTGCTAGTCCCCGGTTTTCAGCAACAAGATGAGAGGTCGAGATGGATTCACAGAAAGGAAATAGAGCTCAGTCAGGAAATGAAAAGTAAATAGATGCTTTGTTGAGTTAGGGAAGGATTTTGGGAAGGGAAGGGACAGCAGAGAAAGGGATAGGTGCATCTTGAGCTCCTGTGTGGGTTCTGAGGCCCAAGAGTGAGTCCAAGGACACTGCATCTTGTTGGTGAGGCAGTGAGATATATGTAGGGTATGAGCCAAGGGCATGTGGGCCGATCAGAGGAAAGGAAGTTTTCTCTGATGCTGTTTGCAGGTTTTGGTCAGGAAATGGCTGGTTAGCAAATTGTCTTGTTTTTCATAGACTTGCTTCCCGGAATGTTGAAGAGAGGGGACTGTGTGGGCCTTGCCAGAAAGATGCACTCCCTGAAGTGTGGGAGGCAGGGATTACGAAGTCCAGGAGGTTATTTGTCTTCCTGAGGAGGTAAAGGAATAGGGACCACTTGGTTCAGACCCAGCCTAAACAATGAATACATGACAAAACACTAGGAATGTCTTCATTTCCCAATTCCAAGAAAATCAAGACCAAACCCACTGTGATTCAGTTGATTCTGACTCATAAATGATCCTATAAAGGACTTCTGAGGCTGTATATTTATCCTTTGTCATTGAATTAATTCACTCAGCATAATGTCCTCCAGATGTCAGGTTTCACATTCATTGCTACTTTTCAACACTGTGTAGTATTCTACCATGTACATGCACCAGTGTTTAACCATCCATCCATTGATGGGAACAGATTGTTTCCATCTTCTTTCTGTTAACATTCTTCAACGAATATGGATGTGCAGACATTAGTATCATGACTGATATTTCTTAGACATAAATCTAGCAGTCAGATTTTTGGATCATCTGGTTTTTCTATTTTCAATGTTTTGGTGAAGTGATATTCCATTTTCCATAGTGCTTGTACCATGTTCTAGGCTTG
Organism: Nesogale talazaci; assembly: GCA_004026705.1. Lineage (NCBI taxonomy): Eukaryota > Metazoa > Chordata > Mammalia > Afrosoricida > Tenrecidae > Nesogale > Nesogale talazaci. The sequence continues at coordinate 3,073 of PVJH01007922.1, read as the reverse complement.
CCAGCAATGCATGAGGGTTCTAGTCTCTGTACACCTTTCCTCCAATTTTTTGTTTGCTGCTTCTTTGAATGTGTTTTTACTGCTGGAATAAGAAGATTTTTGCTTTGAGTTCCATCTCTCTAGGAAGTACAGGTGGCACTTTCATGTATGTATTCAACTGCTAACTATAAGGTGAACAACAATGACACAGATGAATCTGAAAGGCATTATGCTGTGTGAATTGATTCAATGGCAAAGGATAAATATTGTATAAAACCATTGTTACAAGAAGTAACAAACATATGCCCATACGCATACTTTCATGGGTACCAGATGTAGGAGAGAAAGAAAAGCTGCATCCTTAACTAGGAGGTAGACATGAGTGGATTTGGGTGACAGGAAAGGTGATGTACAAGAAGGGGAGATCATCACAAAATGAACAAGGCAAAGGAAGTTACTAGAAAGGGCACACAAGTTAAAGGCAGCAAAGGTAGATGCTATTCATAAAAACACTCAGTGCTATTGAGTCACTGTCGACTTACAGCAACGTGATTGTGGGTCTCTGAGACCACACTGTTTATGGGAATGGAAAGCACAACTTTTCTCCTACGGAAATGCTGGTGCTTTTGAACTGCCCACTATGTAGATCACAACCCAAAGTGCAATCACTACGCCCCAGGGCTCCTATTTGCAGGTATAGATGTGTGAAGTGTTAAGACCAGCAATCCATGAGTATATAGATAGATAGACATGCAAACTGAATAGTGTGTTATTGTGAATGGAACTACACCAATGAGCATACATAGGAATGAAAGAACATTTCAAGCATATCTATTTAAATATGCTGCAACAGTATCCTATGTACACAAAAAAGCATACAAGGGACACAATTATGGAAACCTCTTAGGCATAAACAAACAAATTAAGCCACTCTGCGTGAGCGCTCAGGACCATGCTCGATGAACATCAAAACCAATTGGCGTAGCCTAGTTCACAAAGGTAGTGGTCTACATCGGAATCTGATGAGTAGCTGTGTAAAAAGTTTGTTACTGGCCATCTAAAATTCAACTATTGGTCTCTCCTTACCTGGTGTAAAGAAGAGTGAAGAAAATAAAAGATGCAGAAAGATTGGAAGAAGATGGCATCCAGTTAGATTTACCTGTCTAAAGATCCTGCTGCCAGACCAGAAAATTAGGAGATAAAATGAAGGGCACTTGGAAGAGAAGTCTGGAAATTAGAATCATGATCAGGCTACTGATCAGGCTACAGAATCATGATCAGGTCTGTCCTGAACGCTGATTTTAAAACTTTCACTTACAAAGTGAACTGAGAATGTACTGAATGTCTCTAGGTTCTGTGGACTGGGCTTGTGGGCTCCAGATGAGCAGTACCAGTGCACTAGTTCAGCAGTGAGTACTGATTTACCCAGGATGATGCCCCAAAGGGAATATAATTCCAGACACAAGGAGAATAATTGAAAACTAGTTACAGGACCCCACAGCAAAACTCCTTACTATGTGAACTGCCTTGAGCCCATAGTCTGGGGGTTAGGGTTGGCAGGTGGCCTAAGATTTGGAGCAATTGAAAAGGCATCAGGAAATTTACTTGAGTTAGATCACAGTGTTATAGAAAATAACCAGGCAGTCCATAGACCAGGGTGTGAATTTGGTTCCAGTTGGTCAAGAAGAAAACAAGCTCTCTGATAAGCTAGATCTCCACCTCTGAGAGTCAGAATGACAGCCTCAAAATCAGGCCACCCCATAAGCCAAATATAAAACAAAAAAATTTTTTTGTTAAAAACTATAAACCGAGGAACTCTGGGAAGATGGCGGCCAGATAGGAAGCCCAAGCCCGGAGCTCCTGGAGATCGGTGAGTGGGGGTGACAAGAGGAAGGGCGGGGCTCTCAAATTGGGTTTTGTGACTCCAGGAAAGCTCAGAGCCCTCCTCTGAACCAGGAGCAGGCGCGACCCGCACACCCGCACAGACGCTGGCACAGACGCTGGCACAGACGCTGCGAGTTCTTTGTGCGGGCAGGATCCAGGGTGCCCGCTCTGCGACCCTGAGATCTGGGATTACCTGCAGGTAATCAGCGCCCGCGCGCACAATCGCTGACCAGTCCTCCCCACCCCAAAGTGTCCAGGGGACACTCCACGCAGACCCACACCTCTCACTCCCCACCCCCAGGGACTCCTGAGCCCCAAGTACAACTGTGGGCCAGCCCCTCCCCCACCCCAGAGGCCCGCGCCCAGGCGCACCTTCAGGGCGTCACCACTTCCCAGGATAAGATCAAGCCATTCCCTAAACCCAAGCCCACCCACCTGGGCCACACTTTCTAGCAGGGGCGGAAGGAACGCCCGCACTCCCCACTGTCGCCGGCACTCCTCACAGACGCTGCCGGTTCAGGGCGCCTGCCCCAAGCCCCGTGACAGAGAGGTCCGCTTTACATTGTCTCCTGGGTAAACAGTCAGCCGGTCCTCCCCACCCCAGAGTACTAGAGGATTTTTTCCCACCTATCTGTGGCAAGCGCCCCTAGCCAGGAACAGATCACCCAACTCCCACCCCATCCCCTAAGCCCACTCCCCTGCTCAGCCAACACACTCCATCAGATCTGCAAGGCCTAGCTGCAAACAGTCCCTGAGGGAAGCTATAATATTAGACCAGCCTTCTAAAGAGAGACCCCAGGGCCACAAAACACCAAAGAAAATGCCACCTAATACGAATAAATCAGACAAAAAACAGCTAGCAGCTTCCACAGTATCAAGAAAAGAGAAACTGGATCCGATGCAAGAAGATCAGCTGGACCTAACAGCAGTCATAGAAAATGCGGAGATCGATCAACCACAGAAAGAAATCTTCAAGATGTTACTAACACGTATGCAGCTCTTGAGCTAAGTATTAAAGAAGAAAGAAGAATTGATACAGGAGATAAAGGCCATGCACCAAAGGGAAATCCAAGAACTAAAGAGTGAGCTAACAAAAACTAATAGTAAGCTCTCAGATTTCGGCCAGAGAATGGAGGAGGCAGAAAACAGGACAAGTGACCTAGAGGACTCACAAGTAGAAATTAATAAGTGGGAGAAAAAATCTAACAAG
>PVJH01007921.1:0-89022 GCA_004026705.1 Nesogale talazaci | reverse complement strand
CTTGATGCTCACATAACAGGAAGAATGCGTATTGCAAAAGCTCCGCTCTGCCCAGCGCAATTCCATTGGGGGTGGGGGGTGGGGGTAATCCACTCAGATATTAAGATAAACAGAACACCAAGACTGGAATAAGACTTGTCAACAATTTGCAATATTCAGATGTCACAACTTGGATTGCTAAAAGGAATGAGTATTTTCAGCATTTATTTTTGAAAATCAAAGAACACCTTCAATATGGATAACACCTCTAACTAAACAAAACAAAGTGACTCAAAACTGAGCTTATAAAAGGCACATCATGATAAACAGAAAAGACTGAAGTTGTGAAGGATTTCAATTTTGGGGATCCACAATCCACAGCCCCCAAAGCATCCATCAGGAAATTGATCAATATGTTGTATTATAAATTCTGAGGCAAAATGTCCCTTTAAAGTGTGAAAAGGCAAAGATGTCACTTTGAAAGTTAAGATAGAGCTGGTCTAAGACATGGTATTTTTAATAGCCTCCTATGCATGTGAAAGTTAAGCAAGGCATAAGGAAAGCCAAAGAAAAATGTATGCCTATGAACTAAGGTTGCTGACAAATTAAATATACAAAGGTCTACCAGGAGAACACATAAGTCTGTGTTAAAAGAAGTGTAGTCACAAGGTTGCCAAAGAGCAAGAATGGTGAGGCTTTAATTTATGAACTGTCATGAAATGAGGAGGTAACAGTCCCTAGAAGAGGGCGTCATGCTTAAGTAGAGTCAGTACAAAAAGAAGCAGAACCTCAATAAGATGGACTACCATAATAGCTGCAAACAAAGGGGCTCACACAGATGCCCAAGTATGCAAATGGCACAGGCCACGGTTACATTTTATTATACATATGGTTTCTGTAAGTCAAAACTGATTCAACAGTACCTAACAGGTCAAAAATTCAACACTTCTGAGGATGGATAAGCTCAGCCACAGACACATACACATTGGTAAAGAAAGTGTTTTAAAGAGTAACAATCCATGATATTAAATTATGGAAAAAGGGTTTATTCAAGTGAGGGGCAATAATTCACTATTTAATAGGACTGAAGTACTAGTGATCTTAACAAGAATGTGTTGAGGCATAGATGGAAATAAAAAAAATGTAGAAGGGATCAGGAGAAAATGGGAAAGGAATTGGACAATTAATAAAGTTCATTCTGTTAAATATATATTTATAGGGAGATTCAAAATGAAGTAAAGTGCCTTATTGACACAAAAATTAAGTAATGACTGCTAACCACAAGGCCAGCAGTTTGAATTCACCCAGAATTTCTATGGGAGAAAACCTTAGGCAATCTGCTCCTCCTAAACTACAAAGTAGAAAACTTTTCAGGCCACTTCTATTGTCACATGGCGTCCCTTTGGGTCAGAATCAACTGGATGGCTCATAGCAGAAATGAGATGATAAATGAGAGAGGATTGTAGGGTCAGAATAAAGAAATTCTCTATTTCAAGAAGAATGAAAAGAATGCTGATCATATATTAAAAGCATCTTTCTTTCAGGAAAAATTAAAAGCATCATGATAAAAATGATGAGGGGAAAGGAGATGACACAGGGAAGTGAGAGTATTCTTCCTAACACAATCAATGAAGACAATAAACTAATAAACAATCAATGAAGACAATAAATTAATGTGAAGAAAGCTGAGGTTACAAAGATATTGCAAGATATAGAATCTGCGCTTGAACTTAAACAAGTGGCCATCTAGGAGTCTGAGGGTCTCACTAGCATGGGTTTCTATTAGATTATCGAGTGCAGCACCATCCTTGCAGGTCCACAACCAACCAACCAATGCACCCTGAGAAGATTGTCCAACTTTCCCTCCAAAAAAAAGAAGACTGATTGGCTAGAGTATTGAAGCCACAAGAGGATAAAGCAGTAGCCCAATACCTTAGTGCGATAAGCTGGAGGCAGTTCAAAGAAACATTCCTACAAGTGTCCCAAAGAGAGAGCTCAGTGCTGACTATCTGGAAAATGGTGCCAGGTTTCTCTAAAACAAAACAATGCAAACAGCAATCAGCCCCAATGACCCCAATGAAGGACCAGGAGAAACGAAGGCAATGCCAGAAAAAAGTACTGAAGATAGCGATGTGCATAGAAGGAGTCACTGATCTGCACAGAAAGAAATATTCAGAATGCTGCTTAGATTCATACAGAATATGAGGGAACCAATACTGAAAAAGGAGATAAAGACCACACACCAAAGGGAAACACAAGAGCTAAGGGATGTGATAACAAAAACCAGAAGCAAATTCACAGACTTCACAGATATCAACGAAATGGAGGAGACATGGAACCTTTCACAACCTTGAAAAAAAGTCAAATAAGATCATCATAGAAGCTGAAGAAAACCTGAGAGCTATGAAAAGGATGCCATGAAAAGGAACAAGATGAAAAATAGATTACTGGAGGAAGAGACAACAAAGAGATCATATGCAAACATAGCAAGAGAATTCTTGGGGAAAAACTTCCCCAGCTTAAATAATGAAAATCAGACAACCATTCAGGAGGCCAAAAGGACACCAGCTAGACTGAATCCCAAGAAGATGTCACCTTGGCATATAATAGTTAAACTGTCCAACATTGAGGAAAAGGAGAAAATCATGAGAGCAGCTAGAAAATTTTTTTTAAAAAAACAAGCAATCACCTATAAAGGTACTCAGATAAGAATATGCTCAGAGCTATCCATAGACACTATGAAGAAGACAAAAAAATGCAAGACCAAGAATACTCTAAAGAGCCAAATAATCAATCAAGATAGATGGAGAAGTAGAGTCTTTTCTGACAAGGAAAACCCTAAATAATATGTTAAAAGAAACCCAACCCTACAAAAGATCCTTGCCAACAGAGTATAGGCAGAAGAAAAGCACTTACTGAGCACAAATAAGAGAAAGTCACACGAAACAACCCCACCAAGAGAGCAACAAAGAGAAAACAGCCCTCAAGAGAGCATTGGCTTAAGAGTGGAACGAAAGCAAAATGAACCACACACACACACACACACACACACACACACATGCACAACACACTAAGAAAGGGAGGTAAGAAAAGACCCAACACAAAAACTACAAGATGACATCAAAGACTCCACAGATGGGTATAATAATCCTGATTATCAATAGATAGAAATCAGGCATTATAAGGCAGAGACTAACAGAATGGCTTAGAAAACACAATCCATGGTTCTGCTGCCTACAGGAGACACATCTCAAAATTACAGACAAAAATAGGTGGAAAATCAAAGGCTGGAGAAAAAAGTACCAAGCAAATGGCAATTTGAAAAAAGCTGGGGTTGCAATCCTAATCTTGGACAAAATGGATTTCAAGGTGCAAGCCACGATAAGAGATAAGAAAGGGCACTATATAATTAATGCTCAAGGGAACAGTAGACTAAGAACCAGTAAGCATAATAAATATAAATGTTTCCAAAAAGAGTCCTGCAAAATTAGTCAAACACTCCAAAATATGAAATAAGAAATTACAGTATGTAACTATAATACGTAACTTTAAGACATCACTCTCCGAGAAACATAGGTCACTGGGAAAGAAGTTTAATGTGGTGGCTATAGATGTAAACATAACGATTAGATGACTTAACCGACTACATATTTTCAGGGCTCTGCACCCAAATGCAAAAAAAAAAAAATCACATTCTTTTCAAGCCCACTGGGTGTATACTCAAATATACACCACATGCTGAGTCACAAGTAGAATCTGGGTAAATTCAAGCACACAGAGATCATACGTACTTCTCTACTCAACCATTATGCCATAAGGTTGGAAATCAACAAGCACAATTAAGAAAACAACGGAAAACAATTGAAGGATGAATAACTATTGCAAACGAGTGGGTACTGGCACAAATCAGAAATGAAATCAGAAAGTTTCTACAAACCAATGAGAATGAATATTTGACAAACCAATACCTTTGGCACACAGGAGAGGCAGTTATAGAAAGTTTAAAAGCAATACACACACACATGAAAAAGGAAGAGAGACTTATAATTAATATACTGACACAAAGTTACAGAAATTAGAGCTGAGTCAACAGGATAATGCTATCAATAGCAAAAGAAAAGAAATAATAAAAATCAGGGCTGAGATTCAGGAGAGGGAAGATAAGAAAACTATGGGGAAAATTAATGCTGCTAAAAGTTGGTTCTTTGAAAGGATGAACAGTATCTACAGACCACTGACAAACTCAACCCAATAAAGAAAGCAACAAATTTCAACAGCAAGAATGAGGGATGAAAGAGGGGACATTACAACAGACACTAATGAAATTAAAATGATAATTACACAGTCCTATGAAGGATTGTACTCCAGTGAATTCAACAACCTGGAAGGCAGGGACAACTTTCTGGAAAAACAATCCCTCCCTAAACTATCCCCGATGGATGTCAAGAATCTCAACAGACCCATAGCAATATAAGAAATACACAAGTTTATCAAAGGATTACCAAGCAAAAAAAAAGCTCCTTAACCAGATAGTTTCACAGAATTCTACAAGCATTTGTGGAAGAACTGACAAACTCTTCCAGAACACAGAAAAAGATGGCAAAGTCCCAAACTCTATGAAGCTAGTATAACTCTGATAACTAACACATACAAGGATCCCACAAAAATCAAAATCTACACACCAATATTCCTAATAAACATCAATGCAAAAATCTTTAACAGGGCTGAGCCCCGGTGGCATAGTGGTTGTGCACGGGACTGCAACCCACTGGGATGGAGGTTCAATTCCAGCAGCAGCTCCACAGGAGCAAAGGCTGGGCCTCCTACTCCCACCACCAGAGTGATGGGAGTGATACCTAAAAAAAAAAATCTTTAACAAAATACTGGCCAATAGAATACAGACTATATTGTAGTAGTCCGGATAGATCAGAGAAACAAATCCATAGAAATTCATATTATATAAGAGGGAGTTTTATATAAAAGGTAATTATACATTAAGAAAACATCACAACCCAGTCCGGTCCAAGCCGATAAGTTCAATATTAGTCCATATGTCTGATACCAATCTATAAGGTCCTCTTCAGACTCAAGAAACACATGGAATGATGCCTCATACAGGAAGATAACAGGTCAGTGTGTTGGAAGTCTTCTGGAGCCAGTGCCACTGTTAGAATCTCAGCACTAACAGGGGTCTCTATGTGCCTTATCTGGCACCCAGGGCTACATCAGGGTAGGTCCATGTGACTTCTTCTCAGGGATACCTTGCAGGGAGTCAGTCTTATCAGTAGGGAGACTTGAAGGGAATGAGTAGTGAGAGAAGAGTCTCTTCTGCCTTCAAGAAGGAAATCTGGGAGTTTCCAGAATTCTCAGGAGAGAGCCATGCCCACACAGAAATCTCATTGGGTTGAACTCAATTGACAGACTATACTCTACCCCTTCACCCTTAAACCTTTCCAGTTACAAATTGACACTAGATTATGTAACTACCATAGATAGATAATAGATAGATAGATAGATAGATAGAGAGAGAGAGAGAGAGAGAGAGAGAGAGAGAGAGAGATGTGTATATATAAAACAAATAATTCACCATACAATTGGGAATTCATATCAGGGATACTTGAACATATGAAAGAGTATTACTGTATTTTTCTGACCATAAGATGCACCTGACCACAAGACACACCCAGTTTTTAGAGGAGAAAAACAAGAAAAAAATATTCTGAACCAAATAGTACCAGTATACTAAAATGTTCTGGGGTGCCACACCTTCAGACCATAACACAGATGCACATTACTTTTCCCCCACTTTGGGGGAGGAGGGTATTAAGGGGAGAAAGTGCGTTTTATGGTCCAAAAAATACGGTATTATTTTTCACCAAATTGACATGAAAAATTTTAAGAATCACCTAATTATTGCAACACATGTGGAAAAACCATTCAACAACATGAACCTGTGTAAGAGACTCAAGAAGAAAGGAAAAGAAAGAAAATTCCTAATAAGTTATATATGAAAAACAAACACCCATCATGGTAGTCAATGGAGAAAACACAAACACACTCCCACTGACAAAAGGGGACTTGACAAGGACGCCTCTTGTCCCCAGTCTTATTTAATATCGTATTGGAAGTTCTAGGTAACAGCATGAGGCAAAGAAAAGACATCAAAGTTATTTTCCTAGGAAAAGAAAAGGTGAACTATCATTATTAACAAATGATATGATTTTATATACGGAAAATCCCAAAATCTCTACAAGGGGAGTACTGGAAGCAATAGAGGAAGGTGGAAGTGTGGCAAGATAAAAGATAACAAACAGTAGTCTCTTGAACTGCTGTACACATCAGACAAGACCACGGAAAAGGAGCTCAAAAAAGTATTGCCCTTCACAACAGCCAAGCACAAATTACAATATCTAGGGATAGACTAAAAAAAAAAAATTGTACAAGAAAAAGTACTAAACACTACTACAAGAAACTAAGAATGACCTTGACAAATGGAAAAATATCCCACGCTCGTGGACCGGAATACTCAATATGGTAAAGATGTCAGTTCTGTTCAAGGCACATTATAAGTTTAATGCTATCTGAATACAAATACCATCATCTTTCTTCAAAGAGCTAGAAAACTGATTACCAACTACATATGGAGAGGGAAGAAGCCCAGAATTAGCAGAGAACACCTTAAAATGAAGGACAAAGTGGGAGTACTTGTTTGACCTGACTTTAGCACTTATTATCCAGCCACAATGGTCAAAACAGTATGCTAAGGGTATAATGACAGATACTCAGACCAATGGAAAAGAACTGAAAATGTCCTCTCAGTAAGTGGTGCTGGAAAAAAAGGATATCTACCTGCGAAAAAATGAAGCAAGACCATTCTTGCTCAAGAATAAACTCAAGGTGGATCACAAATCTTAAGGTAAACCCCAAACTATTAGGATCATCAGTGAGGCAATTGGGACCAACCTGAGAACTTTGGTACAGGGAAAACATAGGCTATAAGAAATATGGAAGGACACAAATACAGAGGAAGTACAAACTGACACATAAGATATTCTGAAGACAAATCACCTGTGCACATCAAAAGAATTCACCAAAAGAGCCCATGGACTGGGAAAACACCTTTAGCAATGACACATCAGACAAAATCTACAATAAATACCCTGATAGCTTCCAAAAAGAACAAAACCAACTGCCCACTGAGGAGGTGGGCAAATGACCTAAACAGAAGTTTCGGAGGCAGAAATCCGAATGGCCAAGAAACATATGAGAAAATATTCCCGATCATTATCCATAAGAGAAATGCAAATTAAGACAACTCTGTGATGTCACCTCTAACACTCTCAAAGATAGACCAATTCAAAAAATCTGAAAACAAGTGTTGAAGGGACTGTGGTGAGATAGGAACTCTCATCCACTGCTGGTGGACCTGTAGATATACAGAGTTACAATGAAAATCGATGAGGCAATATCTAAAACAAATGGAAATTGAGCTACCATACAATCCAGAATTCCCCCTACTGGACATATACCCAGAAGAGGCAAGAAACCAACGAGGGCCAGACATCTTTGCCCCAATGTTCATCACAGCCCAGTTCACAATTGAAAGGAATTGGAAATAACCCAAATTGCCTTCAATGGTCAAATGAATTAAAAAGACTGTGGTACATACATACAATGGAGTACTACATAGTCTTAAAATGCAGTGAGGAAATCATAAAGCATATTGCTGCAAGGGAAGAACTGGAGGAAATTATGCTAAGAGAATTAAGCCAAGTACAACATGAGACCGCTGAGGTAAGCTTAAAAATGCAAAAGGGGAACGGGGAAAAAGCTACTGTATACATGCACTCCTGGGGTAAGGTCTAGGTAGTTCAGAGGGACCAGATTCAATACAGGGATACATATGGTAGCCAACTAAAAAGGAGGGGGAAGGAAAAAAAGAGACATGCGTAACAGGGAAACAAGGCACTAACCCACGGAAGTGGAAGGTGTTGTTTATAACTCCACAGAAGAGGAGGAGAGGGTCAGACCTCAACCTGGTGCACTAAGAGGTGAATGCACCATACAGACATGAAGTAGGGAACCAAGAGAGGTCGACAGGGCTGGGCCCAATAACAGCATGGAAATCCCTCATTCCCCAGTAAGAATTCACTTCAGAGGACAACACTGAAGCTACAGCTCAGAAAGAAGAGCACCTCTGATCAGAGTACACAGGAGCAAATGAAGAGGGAAGCGGGAAAAGAGTGGAAAACATCCAGGCTCACCAAGCCCCAAGAACAACATTCCTGTTCAGAGCAGCCAATGCAGAGGACCATAGGGCTGGCCCCACCATAACCTGATCCATAGCTCTTCAAAGGACAACACAGAAGGCACAGTGCGGGGATTGTGCCTAAAATGACCCCACCATACTGGGGCGAAATGGTGAAGGTATGCAACAGAGCAACACAGGAAGTAGATCAATGAAGTCCCCCAGCAATATCGAAAATAGACTTTGGGGCCAGGTCAGAGCACCCCATCAGACTGAACTGGAAAACATTCCTAAAGGTTAACAAATAGACCTTGAACTATTTATAGGCTTTTATTTGTCATTTGGGTTTTTTTTATGTATTCTTTTGTTGTTTTGCTGTTTTATTTTTATGCTTCTTATTGTGTCTGCATGTCTATCTAGATAAGATAGGCAGGACAAACAATCTGGAGAAGAAAACAAAGGGACTGATGCTTCCTGGTAGACCCAGGAGAGGGGAGACTGGTAAAAGGGGCAAGGGAGCAACAAGTGATCTAAAAATAGATGGCAAAAGGATGTAAGATGTTTGGTAAGGCTTGATCAAGAGCAATGTAACCAAGAGGAATTACTGAAATCCCAATGAAGACCAAACCTGATAGTGGGGAAAGAGGAAAGTAAAAGGAAATGGAGGAAATAACTAAGAGGCAAAGGATATTTAAAGAGGTCTAAACACTGGCATGTAAATATGTAGACATATTTATATACAATGAAAGGAAAATACTGTACATACTTGAGTATAAGCTGACCCAAATATCAGCTGAAGCACCTAAACCACGAAAAATGCATTAAAAATATGCTGAAAAACTCTGCTTATACTCGAGGATATAGGTAGTTCTATGTACATATGTTTATAGATTTAGTATTAAGGTAACAGACGGACATTCAAGCACTCCCTCAATGCAAGAACACTTTGTTCTAATAACCTGGCATTCCGTGATGCTCATCTTCCCAACATGACTGCTGAAGATAAAATAGGTACATATGCAAATGTGGTGAAGAAAGCTGATGGTGACCGGTTATCAAAAGATATAGCATCTGAGGTCTTAAAGGCTTGAAGATAAACACACAGCCTTCTAGTTGAGAAGTAACAAAGTCCATATGGAAGAATCACATCAGCCTGTAATCATCAGGTATCAATGGGATTAGGTGTCAGACATCAAAAACCACAAAAAATTACATATTTGTGAATGAGGGGGGAGTGTGGAGTAGAAACCCAAGGTCTATCTGTAGACAATTATACCCTCCTTGCAGAAGGATCACAAAGAAGAAATGAGCTAGTCAGGGTGCAGTATATTACCAATGAAACATACAACTTTTCTTCTTTAATAACTTCTCCCTGCCACTATCATGACTCCAGTTCTACTTTATAAATCCAGCCAGGCCAGAGCATTTACGCTAGTACCATTTAGAACTGGTAACACAAGGAATCCAGGACAGATAAACCCCTCGGGATCAATATTGACAGTGGCGATACCAGGAGGGTGCGGGAAAGGTTGCTGGAGAAGGAGGAACCAATCACCATGATCTATATATACAGGGGGATGGACAACAGAAAAGAGGGTGAAGAGAGACATCGGTCAGTGTAAGACATGAAAAAATAATAATTTATAAATTATCAAGGGTTGATGAGGAAGAGGGGCATGTAGGATGGGGAGAAATAAGGAGCTGATACCAAAGGCTGAAGGAGAAAGAAAATGCTTTGAAAATGATAACATTTGTACAACAAATGTACAAGTGTGCTTGACACAATGGATGGATGGATGAATTGTGATGAGTTGTGCAAGGCCCCAATAAAATAAAATAAAAAGAAAAAAAATAAATAAAATAAAAAGAGCTGTAAGGGCCCCAAATAAAACGATTTATTGAGGGGGAAAGAAAAGAAAAAATATTCTTCTTGAGGAACAGAAAAGGCAGTAAAATCACAAATGCAGATGAGTGATAGATGTGGTTAAGAAAAGGAAAAAAGGAAAAAAAAAGGAAAAGGAAAAAACGTTTTTTTCTGATAGATTATTTCTAAGTGAAATAGAAAGCAAGGGAATCGGCTAAGGTATCACTTTAAATTTGAGAAGATCCAAACCAACCTAAATGAAAAGCACTTGGTACTGGGAATGAACTAGAAAAAATTGGAAAGGACATTGTTTAGATCAGGTCCGGACCAGACAATCCCTTCACAGAGCTCCCAGAATAAGATGAACAACCTGCTGAACTTTGCAACCCCTGCTTCTAGTATTTCGCAGAACTCATCTCTCCTGGCTAGGTCTGTACAGCCTCTTGCCTCAGTGTTCCAGGAAGCGGGTCTGTGAAAGATAAGATGATTTACTCACAGATCAGATCCTGACGCAGACCCTGCACCTGCAACACCAGAGAGCCTCATTCCCCTTATCAGTACATATGTCCTGGGATCAAGCCCTATATAATATGCCCCACTCTGCGCCTCCCTGCCAGACATGCATCCATAACCTTCTTGCTGGGTTGCAGAATCACCCAGGAGCTGTGCTCCTGTCACTTTCACTGTTGTCCCGTCCCTTCCCAAAAGTTCTTCTAATAAAGCCTTTCTTTACTTTTCATTCCTAACTGAGCTCTAGCTCCTTTCTGCAGCTCCAGCTTAACCTATCAGACATATTTTATGAAAACTTTAAACTATCAAACTCCCTGGAACCCTAAAAATGTATATGCATTCCATCTTATAATGAGACAAATTCAAATTTAAAAGTCGGGAGTGGGGGGTAATGGAGGTGTAAAAGCAATGATAAATGTGTTGTCCTTTGTGAGTAAGAAATAGGGAGTGCCATTCAGACACTCTCTGACCTTCTTCTTTCTAAAATAGAAAGCTTTTTACTTTGAGGCAAATAGAATATTTACACCTTTTTTTGTCTTAACTCCCTGTGTACTATACAGCCAACCTTTTCACTATGAAAGTATTAAGACCTACATATGAGTAATACAAGTAAGGGTGAAACCTGAAGGAGAAAAAAAAAACTGCAAGAGGAACCCAGCAGAAGAAAGGCAGCAATTTAAACTTATTTTTAATCTCATCATACTTATCATATCATAGCTTTAAAAAAGTAACTGAGAGATATGTTACTTTATAGCTGCTTATTCTGCAAGTAATTTTTCTATCACTTTTAAATAGTAAGGGAGCTGAACCATATAAGGTTTTATAAATCGTCACAGAAGTAGATAGCCTCATTTTTCTCTATTGAAGTTGGTGAAACTCACCAGTGCCTGCCTAATCCACAGTGCCCCCAGGGCTCTACAACTAGACATAGTCATACAGATATGCTGTACACTCGTACCACACCTGCAATGTTTGTGTAGCACCTCTTTTATGAATATATGAATAAAATACAACATCATAATTTGGGGTGGGGGCATCACTGCCCTCTGTTGGTTGTGAGAGCTACCCAGCCTTGCTCCCAGAGAGCTGCTCCTGGATTTGAACCACCAAGCCAGTGGGCCGCAGTCCCGCACTCAACCACTATGCCACGGGGGCTCAGCCAATAATTTAAACATATAACTGAGCTCAATTAGAGGAAAAGGAAATACTGCGATGCCAAAAACAAAGAGGCAGTTGAAAGCTAAGGCTACTGCCATGTTGACAGGGGAATAATCTCTGACATTGACCTTAGCGGCTGGAGGCAGGGTTTTTAACAGCTTGACAAGGTCCTGAGTGCTTCCTTAAAAGTGACAGCAATGTGATTCTGTCACATTATGTGAGATATGTCCCGAGAAAAAAGCAGCATGCTTGAGGAAAGTAACGGAGTCGTGCTGAACTGGGCTGACTGACACCTGGCTGCCACAAGGGGCTCCAACAGAACAACATGGAGAATGTCCGGGCAATGCTTCCTTCTGTTATACTTCAGAGTCCCTACGAAGTGGAGCTGCCTTGACAGCACTTGACAACAACAATAAATAAATGGAATATTTTGTTTGTTTTTTGTTTTCTGGGCATCACTGCCCTCTGGTAGTGGGCATAGGAGGCCCAGCCTTTGCTCCTGTGGAGCCACTGCTGGAATTGAACCTCCATCGCAGTGGGCCGCAGTCCCGTGCACAACCACTACACCACCAATAAATGGAATTCAGGCCAATAAATGGAATATTTTGGACTTTTTGAACATAAGCATTCTATTTTCCTTGAAGTCATAAAATTTCTTCTTTAGAAGAAAGGTCAGAGAGCCTCTAAAGGCACTACACAGGGGGCAGCAAATTCATCATCGCTTTCAGGACTTTTTTTTTTTTTAATTTTAACATTTTATAAAATTGAATACATGTAAATTTTCAGGGAGCCAGAAAGTTTTATATATCACATTTTTAAAGATGACTTTTATTAATTTCTCTATTTCACCCCCAGTAACCGAGTAAATCTCTGTGGCTTCATTTTGATTTAGATCATATTCGAACTTTTTTGGACTATTTTATGAGTACAAGTATACCTAATTCAGAATATTTAGAGTATACATTGTATGCATTGAATTCTAATTAATAGTACTTTTGATACGCTTAACAATGCCTGAAAGTCGTAAAGGGCCAGATTAGAATAGGTTCTCTGGAGGGGGTGGGGGGGGGGGGGTAGATACAGACCAGAGGGGATTTCCGCGCCTTCCGTTGTGCAAACAGTGAATCGAAGACAGAAGGATTCGTGGCGTGCCCACGGCTCCGCGATCCACGGCGGTTTCCAGTGACCCCCGAGCTACGCAGCCCGGACGGCCCAAGCTGTGTGCAGCCGCTGAGCGCATGACGGGATGGACGGAATGCGTGCTTCGTCGCCATGCAGGCGGCTCCGCTTGCTCGGCCTTCCCGCCCAGGGTTCAGGACAAACCCGCCACCCGGGCCTGGATTTCAGCCAGAGCCGCCCCACCAGGCGACTCCCCGCGGACAGGGTGCACGACGTCGCCCACTGGGGAAATAACCCTGGACTACAAACAGCCAGTGCCCCACTTCTACCCACACCAAGAAAAAGCCAGCTCACCGCCGTCGAGGGAATTCAGACTCAGGGTGACCAGTGGGGCCGAGTAAGACTGCGCCGGGGGCGCCCAAGCCCGACAGTCCTCGGGAGTACTTCCCGCCCTGGAAGGAGCTGGTAAGTTTGAACTGCTGGCCTGGCCATTACCGCCGACCGTAGCGACGCACCATGGCACCCGCCATCGTCCCGCCAGGAGGCTAATTCCTGCCTCCCAGACTTCCTGAGGTTTCAGCAAGCATCATGTTCGGCCCCATTTCCCCTCCAACCACCCTCTTCCACCAGACCTCTCAGCTAATGCTCCTGGTAGAAATGGGAGCGCTGAAATCCATCCCCGGCATGCAGCCGCTCGTGGACTTCCCCCAAACAAAGCCCCCGCCATGGAGTTCATGCCACCCTTCCTAGGCCGTAAATGTCTGAGAGCAGATAGTCTCATTTCTACCACCCTTTGTTTTTTTGTTTTTTTTTTTCGATTGCATACACTTTATTTAGTGGTTATGGCTTTAGACCATAACCAAAAGAAGGCCCGGCTACTCCCCACTCTCCCCACGACGTCCCTCGAGGTGCAGAGATGGGGCCCACGTGCATTTTCAAGTGCATTTTCAAGTGGGCGTGGTTTGAGCCTGTTCTCTTAATCCAATTGCTTCCCCATGGCACTTAATGTGTTTGGGTTCTTTATTTTGCTCGCCATTTCCTAGAAAGGTGAGGATGGACATAGCCAAGCCCCTCCCAGGGCATTGTCTTCTTTCTGGAAAACTCTGTTTTTTTACCAGGCCAGTGGGCAACCAGAAATATAACAGCCTCCTTAAGGAGGGAATTGGAAGGGAACAGAGTTCCAAAACAGGGCTACCAGTATTTGTGCATTCCTATGTCTCCTGTGGAATTAGTGAAATTAGGAGTCCTTTCACGAATGCTTTATTAATAATGTCTTACAGAACGGGTCTGGATGTTATTTCAATTTTGTTTACTCCAAGGTCAAATTATATGCAAGGCACACCAAAGAATTGCCCCTGAGTTATTTCCTATGTCAAACTAGGTGACAATCTAACCAAATTCATTTTCTCCAAATTCATTTTTTTTAAAAAGGTTATGTGTGCTTAAACTAATGTGTAAATGTCCCTCTTAGGTACTATTAACAATTGTGTTTGACCTCTCATGGGAGAGATATACGTCGGTCTGTGGCTCCTTGGAGAAAGAATTGACTCCAAAGCCTGATTTATGATCCAAATGAGTTTTATGAACGATAAGAGAAGCATCAGGTTTACACAGGCACCTCAGGGCACTTCACACCCATACGTGGAGTTCTGAGGTCAGAGGAGATGCTGACCTCCCAGGAGCTACTTGAGAAGCAGAAAGGGCTGAAGGACTGGATTCTGGTTTTTCAGGTCCTCCGCTGGGAGGTGTGGTCAATGATCCTGGTCCCCATTGGCTGAATTGAATTCACCCAGCCCAGGTGGACCAATCCAGGTGAAACACTCCTCCTAGGTGTACCACCCCTTCCTGGCCAGACCTCTGAGCATGCGCAATGGATGTCCCAGTCCTTGAAAGCTACTTAACAGTTACTTGCCATCAAGTCATTTCAGGTGGTGGTGAACCTGTGTGTTCGGAGTAGAACTGCTCCACGGAGTTTTCAAGGTCTGGCTTGGAAGGTTTGTTTCAAACTGCCAAGCTTTAGGCTTATCGGTGACGGTGAGCACATACCTCTGGGACGCCAAACCACTACTACCCAAGGAATCAAAGAAAATTGCTCAAAGATGCTTATCTATGGAATTTAATTTCACTCCCCAACTCTTCTAAGTCGATCTCTTGCTCCAGCTGAGAAATGGCATTGGAGCAAAATTATTTCCCCCACATGCCAAAATCTACTTTTTTTTTGTCTCAGCTGCGGGATATCCGTTTGGAGTCATCATCTTTCATGTTGGGCCATCATTTTGAGTTGAGGTGTTACTGCTGTAGCTTATTGGCAGATGTTCTAATAGGACAAGTATAGATTTTTTTAAAATTAAGATTCCTGGAGCCCAGGGACCCCAACACTGCACCATCCCTTTCTGAAATTAGTGAGGAGCTTGTCCTGCTCAAGGGTGTCATTCTTCCCTGCCATGTTGGCTTTCTTGCATTATAGCAGAAAGGGCAGAAATGCCATGGGAAATTACTGGCTCTACACGGCTGGCAATCCCAATTCTCATGACTGCTGGCCTGGGTCCACCTCTCCTCTGAGATTCTGAGTCCTTTATTCCTTTTGGTGTCTTGACCTTTTGCCCCTGAGACTGCAGTTTCTTTGGGTCTTTTTTCATGCCAGGGCTCCAGCTGTCCTCCAGAGGAGACATTTCCTGGGAATTTTGGAGGCCAAAACTCTTGCTGTCCCCCAGGATGTGGGACACCATTAGAGGTGTTTCTGGACCATTTTTTAGGTAGAAACTCCTGCAGTTGTCTAGGTGCCTGTGCCCTGAGCTTTCCCTAGACCATTCTTTTGGCTGAAACTCTTGCTGTCGTCCAGGAGAGGGGCATCTTTTCTGGACCATTCTTTAGGCTAAAATTAAAGAACTGTTGCCTAGGGGTTATGTCTACCATTCTTCCAATTAACTGTACCACACTCAACAGGTCTAGGGACCCTCCGCGTAAACCCAACATGCCTTTTCTCTTGCACTACTTATGGCAGTTACATAATTTCAGGTCAACTTGATAAGAAAATGCAGGAGTAGATTCTAGCCTGTTCATCAGACTGAGGTTATGTCGCCTTGTGGGCGTGGCCTTCTCATGATTCTGGGACCTTGCTCTCGATCGCTGTTTCACCTTGTTGACAAGACACATTGAGCTATGTGGAAACCTGAGTCAGTCCTGTGACGCTTCCACCGCCATTATATCCTCAAGACTTCACCCATCAGCCTGTGATCTTACTGCATTCTGCATCAATGCATGTGGTTGTATGAATGTAAAGAGAAAAATATGGACTTTTATCAGTCTTATAGGCTAATTATCAGACTTAAAGACTTGATCTGAACTGGGCTCGGATGTTTCCTTGATATTCAATCACCCTTTGATACAAAGCTTTTTATACATATATGAGTGGCTCCAGATTGGTTTCTCTAGTCAACCCAATCCAAATCATTATGGTACCTTGGGAGTGGGGTACAATAAAATCATGAAGATGGAAAGTGGATGCTCACTTGGCCTCAGTTTTACAGCACTTTTCTGCTTTGAAGGGCTCGAAGTCAGTTATGACCTTGCAGTTTACTGGGGTGTTTTCTGGAAAAGATATGGGAAGTGAAGGTTTGGTTTCCTAGAAGTTGTTTTTGGTTATTTCTGTCTGAAATGGTGAAAATGAACGACAAATGGAAATTTTGAGCTTGGGGAGAAAAATGGCTCCTGGAACTTCTCTGAGACCATGTGCTTAGTTGAAATGGCCAACAGAGGGTCCAGTCTTGACTGAATGCAGTCAGAGAACTAAGGCCATATTGCGTATGTTTGGGATAGTTTAGATAAGAATTGCATTTTACTTAATTGAGTTTAGGTTCTGGCTGTAATAGGTTTATACTGTTTTCTTTTGTCTACTGTTACTGATATAATGTGTGATAGAAATTACTATTAGGAAGTAAAAATAGAGTTTGTATATCTGCTTGCCTTCAGCCATTAAATTGGATCATTAATTGGGTGTAGAAAACAGCTGCAAAGAAAATCTTTGAAAAGATAAGCTCCAACCAGTGCTTTGATTGCTCTCGACATTGGCATTTGAAAAGACTTTCTGAGAGGGCTGTTGACAGACTGAAGGAAAAAAAGAACTTTTGAAGTAGTGGCTGATGCTGGAAAAATCTGGGGCCATGAAGAAACTCTCTTCTCTAAGACTGAACAGTTAAAGGGAGCCTGTGGGCACCCTGAAATACTTGCTAGGTAACCACCTGGATCCACTTGAGTGTAAGTGGGAGAAAGGCAGCAATAGAGAGAGGAATTGAATCTGACCACTACCTCCCATGAAGCTGGTTCACAAGGGCTAGAGAAGAAGATGAGAGCAGGCTGACTGGTGTGAAGTTTAAAAGAGTTATGCAGAAGGTTAGCTTATGTCATGACCAAGCCCAAGGGGGCTAGGGTTTTTAAGAATTGATGCGGTGATGCGGACCGTGGTAAAAAGGTGAGACGGCCAATGGACACCCTGTTGAGCCTACATGAGGCTGCGTCTCACATTGAGTTAACCAGATCCCGACCAAATGAAGATGAGATTTTTAAGTCTGTGAATTGGAGCATATTGCTGGTGATTTTATGGATGGCCTGTCCTGATTTGACTTTACTTATGCATACTGACTCACAGCGTTCCAAATGGAATCAAGATTCTTCACATCAAAGAACATGCTTGTCTCCTTAAAGCACTGGGTTGATATAAATGGGCAGTATAGAAATTGGATACCCAAAATTGGGGGAACAAAGGCTAACGAACTTTTATGGGTGAGGCAATATGTCCATAGGATTATGGTATAAGTGTTTACATGACTGCAATTGTTAAGTACAGACAGTTTTTGTTTTGCTTGCTTACAGAATGTTTAAATGAGTCTGGTACGTTTTAAATTGTATGCAATTAAAGTTTATCCCATTAGGCACAGATAAGATTTTATTATGTTGTTTAAAAATTATGCATGTGCTATTTCAACATGAAGAGGAAAAGGGGAAAGGATCCAAGATGGCGCCAAAGTAAGTAGCCCAAATGGGGAGCTCCGGTAGTTTGGTGTCTGGGGGGTCACATGGAAGTGTTCTGGTGAGGGGAAAGGTCCCTATCAGGGGCTCTACCGGTCCAAAAGGGGCGTGTGCTCCACATCTGCTTTCTCTTAAGCCCCAGAGGTCTGGGTCCATATATCAGAGATTTCCCACCAGCAGGTTGACCTTTGTGCGCCTTGCGCCTTGTCGCCCCATCCACAGTCTGATCTGTGTTCTGTCCCATGAACAGGGCGGCCTTGGTGGACTAGACTAGAACACCACGCAGCCACAGCAGTGGTCCACTCCGACCCCACCTGAGGGAGCTGAGTGTCTCCTACTGATCTCCTCGGTGCAAGGGGATAAAGGCGATTACATCTGCGGGCTCAGCTCCCTCCCTCCAGACACCCAGGGCTGAACCGCCAGGCCGAACTGCCTGTGGCCAGTGCAAGCACGGCCACTGTCTGGATCGCCTCCAGCCCCCAGGCAGTCACGCTTGCCTGACCAGTGGGACACAGCCCTGCCATTACAGTGACCCGGCCCATAGGGAGCGGCCCAGGACTCCCTGCGCACCATTTTCCCTGGATCTGCGCCCGGGAAAGCCCAAGTAGCCCTCTTGGCAGACACGCCGGGAATTGAGGGCCAGGCAGGAGCTTTTCAAGCCTGCCGCCCTAGGTCACTGAGCCAGATCTGTGCTACCCCACATGCTGCCTCCCCTCTCTAGTGCAGGCGCAGGGCGGACAAAGGGAAGTCAGGTGTCTGAGCCACTACTTAACGCCCACCTCAGGCGTGCGCAAGCTGGGAGCCTATTGTGCTACTCAGCACTAAAATCTGTGTGCTCGGGAGTCTCTGGCCCCAGGAGCCTGTGTGCCACAGAGTCTGACCCCAGGAGCCTGTGTGCACAGAGTCTATCTGGGGACAAGAGGGCAGCTGTTTGGCTCAGGACCTTAGTTGAACTTGTGTGGCCTCTGGGTCTCTGAGCGGGAGCTGGGAGCCTGCTGTGCTTCTCAGAGCAGGAGTCTGTGTGCCCAGGAGTCTGTGTACCTGGAAATCTTTTCACACAGGAGTCTGCATGGAAACAAGGGGACAGCTGCCTGGCTCGGGGTCTTAGCTCAACTTCTGCAGTTTCCACCAGGATCTAGGATCTTGTTGTGCCATTTAGCAAGGGAGTCTGTGTGAGTGGGAGATTGTGTGGCTGCAAAGCAGGCAGCTGCTTGTTTCCGGGGCCTCACCTCATCCCCAACGGCCCCCGCACGGGAGCTGGGAGCCTATCGTGCTGCTTAGCGCTGGAGTTTGAGTGCACGGGAGTCTTTGTGGAAACAAAGTGGAGAGTTTCTTGGTGTTGGGGCATCAACTCAGTGCCCATGACCTCTGTGCAGGAGCTGGGAGCCTACTGCTCTGCTTAGCATGGGAGTCTGTGTGGACATAAAGATCGCAGTTGCATGGTGCAGGAACCTTAGCTCATCGCCTGCTGTCACTGCACGCGAGCTGGGAGTCTGTCACTTTCCCGTACCATGGGAGGCTGAGTGTCAATGGGGCCTTCGGTGTGATCCTGTGGGGTGCAGGACACTGCCTACCGCCCACTCTGCCCGGGTGGCAGGTAACAGAGTCACGGCACAGGGTCTTATAGGCTAGTCTCAGAATGCCTCACCCAGAGGCACAGTCTTAAATCTTGCAGGCCCACACAGTGTGTGGATAAGTAGAGGGTGCGTCCCAGGCATAAAGTGTATCCCTTCCTCAAACTAAACCTAGCTACAGAAATATGGGGGGGAGAGGGAGGTCATTGACCCAGTCCTGGGAGCTCACCCAGCCCAGGTGGATCACGACTCCTTAGGTCTGAACAACATCGCTACTAGCCCAGTGGACTTGTATTCCCTGGCACTACACTGGAACTGTACATCAGTCAAATTTAGGACCCCCTAGTTGCCCCAACGGGGCTTGCCACCACTTAGCACTGCTGATTTTTAAGTCAACACAGTATCTCTCTACACAGCAACCAGACCAAGCTCCATAGTAGCACACAGGCAGCCTGTGAAAACACCAGCACCAATCACTCTGTGAAAGTACACAAGGGCTTTTGATAACCCAGGAACATGGCACCAACCTCTAAGAAATCATCACGTAAACAACAGAATACCACATCACTACTAATAAGTAAACAAGAAAGACAAACCACATTGACAGAACTCATGAAACTCATAGAAGAATCTGATGTGCATCTGCCACAAAAAGAAATTCTTAGGAGATTAGAGAAATGAAGGAGATGAGGGAGACTACACAAAGGATGCAATGGTAGAGGGGCTGAAATCCACAATAGAAGGGATGAAGTCGACAATAGAGGGAATGAAGTTCAAGCACCAGAGGGAAATACAGGAATTCAGGGAAATAGCAGAAGCTGCACACAGGATCGCTGGTCTCACAAATAGATTAGAAGAGGCTGAGACTTCAAGTGAACTTGAAGACAATCATGCTGACTTCAGCAAACATGAAAGACAATCAAACAAGATAATAAAATTGAGACAGAAGAAAACCTAAGATCAATGAGCAATGCGATGAAAAGGAACAACATCCGAATTATTGGCCTATCAGAACAAGACACAGTGAAGAAGTCGGCAGCTAATTTAACAAGGGAATTTCTGGAAGAAAATTTCCCCAACCTAATGCACGAGAACCAGTCTCTCATACAGGAAGCAGAGAGGACACCAAGTAGACAAATCCCCAGGAAGAACTCACCAACACATAAAATAAACTATCCAACTTCAAGGAAAACGAGAAAATACTGAGAAAGGAGGACGGTCACATACAAGGACTCTCAGGTAAGAATATGTGCAGACCTATCAACAGTAACCATGAAAAGGAGAAGAGTGGACCAATAACTTCCAGAAGTTGAAGGAAAACAACGCCTCCCCTAGAATTCTTTACCCTGCAAAACTATCAATCAAGATAGATGGGGAGATAAGGGTCTTTGGGGATAAGGAAAAACTTGAAGAATATGTTGTGAGACATCCAACCCTGAGGAAAATCCTTGCCAACTCATTATGGCCAGAGGACCAACACCCACCAAGCAGAAACAGGAGAATATCAGATAGCTCAAACTCACCCAGGAACCAACGGACCAATCCCAATCACCAAGAAAGTATGGCCACAGGAGGAAAACATAGCAGTAAAGAAGCCCCCCATGAAATTACAATGGAGCAATAAGAAGGATAAGAAAGCACACACATCATAAAACACAAGAGGCCAGCGATGAACCCACAGATTGGGAAAATTACTCTAAATGCCAACAGCCTTAACGCCATCATTAAAATAAAAAGGTTGGCTGACTGGCTTGGAAAACTTAATGCATCTATCTGTTGCCTGCAGAAAACACATCTTAAGCTTGCAGACAAGAATAAACTAAGAATAAAAGGCTGGATGGAGGAGAATTTATCAGCCTAATGGTGACTCAAAAAAAGCAGGGGTCGCAATCCTAATCTCAGATAAAACTGACCTCAAGGTTTAAGCCATAAAAAGAGATAAGATGGGGCACTTTATAATGCTCAAGGGATCACTTCAAGAACCAGTGGGCATAAAAATATATATGCACCAAATGAGAGACCCACAAAATTTGCCAAACAGACTATTCAAAACATGAAAAAAGATGTTACAGACTCAACAATTATAATAGGAGATGTTAACACGCCACTATCAGAGAAAGACAGATCTTTGGGAAAGAAGCTCAGCAAAAAGACTATAGAACTAAACACAGTAATACAACTAGATCAGATAGACATATTCAGAACTTTCCATCCAAATGCAAAAAAAAAGATTCTTCTCAAGTACACATGGCACATTTTCGAAAATTGACCAAATGCTGGGACACAAGTAAACATATTGAGATTATACTGACGTCCTTCTCTGATCACCATGCCATAAAGCTGGAGATTAATAAAAGGACCAGTAGTAAAACAAGGGCAAACAGTTGGAGGATGAATAATGAGCTTCTGCAGCATGAATGGGTACTGACCCAGATTAGAAGGGAAATCAAAACATTTCTAGAAATTAATGAGAATGAGAATACTTCATATCAAAACCTTTGGGATACGGTGAAGGCAGTTATCAGGGGTAGCCTGATTGCAATAGGAGCATATATGAAAAAGGAAGAGTCTTATGATAGATACGTTCTCACAAAAACTCCAAAAACTAGAACAGGGTCAATGGACTAATCCCTCCAACAGTAAAAGAAGTAATAAAAATCAGGGAAGATTTGAACCATTGGGAAGACAAAAAAACAATGCAGAAGATTAATGCATCAAAAAGCTGGTTCTTTGAAAGGATCAAATCAACAGGCCACTAACCTAACCTTTGGCAAACCTAACCAAAGGAAGGAAAGAACAAGCTACAATAGACAGGTTGAGGAATCAAACGGGAGAAATCACAACAGACCCTAATGAAATTAAAAGGATATGGAAGACATGGACAAATACCTGGAAAAAAATTCCCACCCTAGACTTTCCCAGATAGAGGTAAAGAAACTAAACAAACCCATAACAAGAAGAGATAGATATGGTTATCAAGAAGATAGCAACAAAAAAAGCTCCTGGGCCAGATGGCTTAACTGGGGAAGTCTATAAGGCTTTCAGGGAGGTGCTGGCACCAGTCCTCCACCAAGTTTTCCAGAGTATAGAAAAGGATGGAAAACTCCCAAATTCATTCTATGAAGCCAGTATAATTTTGATACTCAATCAGGGAAGGGATCCCACAGGAGTAGAGAACTATAGACCAATAACTCTAATGAAAATAGATGCAAAAATCTTCAACAAGATATTGACCAATAGAATACAAAAATATATAAAATGCATAATCCATCAGGATCAATGTGGACGCATGTAAGGATGCAAGAATAGAGAGAGCTACAGAGCTGGATGCAACCAGAATGAGACTTAGCCAATTCCTGGAAGTGGGCGTGGCAGAGAACAGGTTGGGGGAGGAGCCAACATGTTACACCCACAGGGAGAAAGACAAGAAGGGAGGAAGAGAGCTGGTCTAATCCCCATGCTGACACTTAAGGCTCAGTTAGGTCCCTCTGGGGACCTAACGGGTCACAGAAAGGACTGGGTAAATAACAAGACATATCACACTGGCTCCCTACCGAAGTAGACAGCGACACAGGACATTTTGGAGGTCAGGTGGGGAAGCATTGCAGACTGACCCCCCAAAATCGAACTGAATCAAGAAGGGAGCACTCCTCGTCAGATATTTGAGAGGAGAGAATGATGGGCCCAATGGTTCCTGGGGGCACGGTAGAGGGGAGAAGAAGGGGAAGTGGATAGGCTTATGGATGGGGGGAACAACAAGTGGTCCAGAATCCGTGGAAAGGAGGGTGTGGGAGGCCTGGTAGGGATTAAGTAAGAACAATGTAACTGAGAGGAAGCACTGAAACTCCAATGAAGGAGGAACATGGTGGGACAAGAGGGAGATGGAAGAAAACAGAGGAAAGAACTAGAAGGCAAAGGGCACTTGCAGAGGTATAAACATAGGCATGTACATACATTAGTATAATTATTATAAGGAGGGAATAAATTTAAGAACATATTTATAGGTTAAGTACTGGGTTAGCAAGTGCACCTTGGGCCCTCACCCACATGCTCCCTAAATGGAAGAACACTTTGTTCTATGAATCTGGTATTCCACGATATTCATTTGCCTAACAGGATCACTGAAGTAAAATGGGTGCATAAGCAAATGTGATGAAGAAAGCTGATGATGCCCAGCTATCAAAGGATATACTGTCTCGGGTCTTTAAAGCCTGAAGATAAACAAAAAATCATTTACTTGAGAAATGGCCACACCCACACAGAAGAAGCACACCAGAATCTGTGGCCACAAGGTGTTGAAAGGTAGCAGGCATCAAATGGAAAAAAAACATATCGCTGTGTGTACACCTCCCCAAGGCACCCACTGAGGACATGTGGGAGCATGAGCAAGAGTGGTAAAAGCTGATGGTGCCCAACTATCAAAAGATACAGCGTCTGGGGTCTTAAAGCCTTGAGCATAAACAAGCAGCCATCTAACTCAGGAACAACAAAGCCCACCATAAAAGAAACACACTTGCCTGTGCAATCATGAAGTGCTGAAACAATCAGGTATGGGCATCAAAGAACAAAAAAATATCAATGGATCAATTAACTCCCAATATGATCACTGAAGGCAAATGGATACAGAGGCAAATAGAGTGGAAGAAATGGATGGTGCCCAGTGTCTGGAGTCTCAATACCTTGAAGATAAACGAGTGGCCATTCAGCGCAGAAGCAGCAAAGCCCACATGGAAGAAGCACACCAGCCTGTGGAATCCAGAGGGGTCGAAGGGAGCAGGTATCAAGCAACAAGAATAAGAATGACAACACTACAAATGAGGGAGAGAGCAGAGTGGGGACCTAAGATCCACTGCAGGGTAATTGGTCATCCCCTTACAGGGGAGTCATGGGGAGGAGATAGACCAGTCAAGGTGCAGCGAAGCAATGATGAAACATACAACTTTCCTCTAGTTCCTGAAGGCTTCCTCCTCCCAACTATCATGGTCCCAACTCTACATTACAAATCCAGTTGGACTGGAGAAGGTACAATGGTAGAGATGGAAGCTGAAGTTATGGGGAACCCAGGACAGATGAACCCCCTTGGATCAGTGGTGAGATTGGAACTACTAGATGGGGGGAGAGAAGGTGGGATAGAGAGAGAGAACCAACTGCAAGGATCTACACATAACCTTCTATCTGGAGGACAGACATCAAAGGAGTTGACTGGGGGAGAGGCCTGGCAGTGTAAGATATGACAGAACAGTAATAATTTATAAAGTATTGAGGATTGGTGGGGAAGGGAGAGCAGGGACAGAGGGGAAAGGATGGGAAGCTGATATCAAGGGCTCAAGTGGAAAAGCGGATATTTGGAGAATGATAACATGCAAGCAGACATGCAAAGGTGGCACAGTATATGCATATCATATATTGAAAAATGATGTATGAGCCCCCAATAAAATGAATGTTAAATAAAAGAAATGAGGGGTTGGGGGAGTATTGCTTATGTCTCCCCAGAAATGGGAGGGTGCATGCAGACCCCACCATGGTGCATCAAACTTTGAAGGCAACATAACTATATGGAGCAACTCATGAACAGAGTGGGCTACAGAGCTGGCCCCAGTCACGGTCAAAGTGGCCCCCTCCTCAAAGTATGTGCTACAGAGGACAACGAAGCCTACAGGTTGGGGAGAGGAGCCAGCCTCCCATGCCCACACAGAAGCAAAATCAAGAAGGAAAAAAAAGAGTGAGCGTTTAGACCCCATGTTGGCACACCAAGCCCAGAGGATGGCATCCCTGAACGGAGCTGCTAAGGCACAGAGAGGACTGTAGGGCTGACAATAGCTCAAGACATGATGTCCCCTCAGTGGAGCATAACGTGACAGAGGACAATACTGAGGCTACATGATGGGGAATTGGTCTGGTCTGAACCCCCCACAGCAGGGTGAACCAAGAAGGGAACATCAGTGGATCAGTGTGGGACCAGCAGTGGGAGCAAAGTCACGCCATAAAGACCCTGAGAAGCCCACAAAATAGACTTCAGTCTGGGAGAGACAGTTTCAGGAACAGTGAGGAGATAGTCATAGAGGTCAGTGGAGAGGAAAAGAAAATAGATTAATAAAAATTAGTCAAATTGAAATACACAGAGACCAAAAAAATTGCTAAAATATATGTCCAAAGGCATCTCACATAATGAATACTGTTGATTGCTGTTAGCATATAAACAGTTGATTTACAATGTATCCTTCAACCTGACATTCATTTAATTTAGTCCCTTTTTTTCAAATCCAGTCGGTTTACTATGAACACATCATGTCACTTGTTAGCAGGGGTATGTATAATTGGCAATGAATCCATGGCCATGATAAGTAAGGAACTCCTACACAAAGTCATTATACGACAATAAGCAAAAAACAAAATACTTGAACTAACATTTCACAAAGAATGATACATAAATGGCCAAAATCACATAGGAAAATATATGAGTTTCATACAAATAGTCAATAAGCATATAACTTTCATCAGGTAAATGCCAATGAAAAACCCATGAGATATTTCATAATATAGTTAAGATAAATCAGACTGGCAATAGCAAATAATAAAAAAATGTAAGAGACTAAACAGTAATACATTGCTGGTGAAATGAAAAACAGTACAGTTATTTTTTGAGAGTTTGGGGGCAGTTTCTATAAAATTAAGCATACGCCTAATTCTATAGGTATTTGCCTAAAAGAAATGAAAATGTACATGTACATAAACACATGGAGATACAAATGTTCAGAACTATCTTATTTATAATAGCTAGAAACTAGAAAGATCTCAAATGTCCATCAGTAAGATGGATAAAATATATTTCATGTCTATACTTTTATTTCACTTAATATATTTCACATAACTGCTAACAAAAGAATTATTGACATGCAATAATATAAATGAATTCAAAAGAATATATTGAGTAATAGAATTCAAATACATGTTTTATGTGTTCATATTAAGGCTGAGAAGAGAAAAATCAATCTGTGGAAACAATGAAATCAGAAGGTGTTGCCTCTGTAAGAGTACAAGGAATTGACTGAAACTGAGTAGAGTGATGCACATTTTCTAAATTGTTCAGTGACGAATTATTTAAAAAGTGTAATTTCCTAACATCATCAAACCAAATATTTTAAACCTCTGCATTTGACTTCAGGTAAGAAATATCTCAATAAAGAAGTAAGATTTTAAAAATACTACATAGCATTTAAGCCTTACAACCTCTTAGTTCTGACACCACAGAAAATCTCTACATTTGATTCAGATCACACCAGCAGTTCAAGTAGAAAAGAATAGAAATTTGCATTGTATGCAGATATGACTGCAACAAAATACCACTTCTATAAATATAAACCCTAATTTTTATAATTGAGTTAAATACTTGTGTCTCATGGTTCAACAGCACAAAGCATGCCTTTTCTGACACCTTTGTAACTAAGAAGTCATCTATTCATGCTTAGAAATCCAGGGAAATGAAAAACAAACATTTAAGCAATAACAAACACAGTATGTTTAAATGCTAAATTCAAATTTCTAACATTTCCTCTAATCCATATTAAAGACATGAGCTTAACAAATAAATAAGCAATTAGTTACTATGTTCAGCAAAATCTAATATGGCTTAAACAGAATTTATCTTTACATTTTCAAAATGCTAAAGGGGCATAAGTGGCTTATGGATACTGTAATCCACTTTAAAATGTAAGTTTTCCAAGAGCCCAAAGGTACATAGATGAAATTTGATTGTTATAAAATGAGCTTTATGAATTTGTCATAATTTGTAAAGTTAAAAACTTATTTAACAAAAAAAATCACTAAACACAAACACATAAGTATAACTTTTAAATTTAAAAATTGTCTACAAATATTGAGCTTCATTTTTTTTCATCACTGCCATGTCTCCTTTAAAGCAGAAACTATTCAGAAGCATTTTAATGCTTTTCATGGACTTCCAATTGTCGTGTCTCTTTTTTGGGGGGGGAGGAGGGCATCACTGCCCTCTGGTGGCCGTGGGCGCTACCCAGCACTGCTCCTGAGAGCTACCACTGGATTTGAACTGCCAAGCAGGTTGCAGTGCCACACTCAACCACTTATGCCACTGGGGCTCAGCCCTGTCATATTTCTTATTAAATGAATATAATTTGAAAATGTAAAAAAAAAATAATAAAATACTAAAATAACATAATTCCTGAGATCTCAGATATAAACGTGTATGTGTGTGTGTATCAAAAGCATTTGGCACATAAGCTTTTTTAGAACTTCTGAATCAGTTCTGGTTTGATATCCTGCTGACAAGTTACCTTTCCCCTACTGATATATTGGTGGCTTTGTTTTATATTTAAAACAGAAATATTGGTAAATGAACTCTAAACAGAATTTTATAAATAAAAATAAACCTGGTATTCAATTCCCGAGAAGGAGTAGCATGGTGATAATTTCTTCTGTAAGAAATAATACCACATGTCCCAAAAAGATGGAGATTGAAAAAGTCCCAAAAGCCCAACTCTTGCAAGATGATCGTCTAGTCCATTTCACCCAACTCCTCCCTTGAGTGTCTTTCCTCATATCTCTGGGTTTTGCAAATCACTGCAGTGTCTCACTGAACTCATGAAAGCTCAGGAAAATGTCTCACTTAGTGGTGATGGGCACTGTATGGTCTCAAATCCAAAGGTTAGTGAGGGTTAAGCCAGATGCAATAACCACTCCTAGCCCTTGCTGGTGATGAGATCGCACACCCCACTTCTCAGTGGGCTCATTTTATAGGCAGCAGAATGGCAATATAGGG
Organism: Nesogale talazaci; assembly: GCA_004026705.1. Classification (NCBI taxonomy): domain Eukaryota; kingdom Metazoa; phylum Chordata; class Mammalia; order Afrosoricida; family Tenrecidae; genus Nesogale; species Nesogale talazaci. The sequence continues at coordinate 60,748 of PVJH01007921.1, read as the reverse complement.
AATTCTGTTCAAAATTACTCACAGGAAAACCTACCAGTACCTTCCCCCACCTTCTTACCAAATCCATACAGAGGAAAGTCATTTGGAATTTCACCCAAATATAATAATCTATTCTCTAACCCTGAACTATATATTATTTATGCACATAAGGCATGGGGCCTCTGGCAAGATGTTTCCAGTAGGCACCAGCCTCCTTACTAGTCTAAATCAGCCATGCTTTTTCCCAGACCCCTCTTCCCCAGATTTCTTTCTCCTCTCAGCTATAGCACATAATACCCCCTCACTTTCAGCACAGAAGCTTATGTCAGATGCATATTTCAGCTTTTTAATAAACCTTCCTCCAATCCTGATACTGTATTCTTCTTCATATAAATCAGATCCTCTAATGATTTGCTCAGCATACAGACTGAATTAAGTATGGTGAAGGGATACAACCCTGATGCACACCTTTCTTGATTTTAAGTATTCCCTTGTTCAATTCATACAGCCGCCTCTTCCTGATCCACAACAAAAATAATCTTTAAAGTATTAAAAATCAAAGATGTCACTTTGAGAACTAAGTTACACCTGACCCAGGCCACAATATTTTCAACACTTCATAAGTATGGGAAAGCTGGACAATGAAGAAGAAAGGCTGCAGAAGAATTGAGGTATTTTCATTATGGTATTGGCAAAGAATATTTCATACACCATGGACTGCCAGACATCGTACAGGTTCCTCACGAGCACAACCAAGTGTACTGGAATTCCTATTCACCTCCAAGCTAGTCATAGTTTGTTATGAACCACATGGGCCAATGATTATTAAATAACAAACACCAGGTGTTCCAAAGTATTTTTAATGAATAAATTAATAAAAGTGCCCTTTAAGTTTTAAATTGCTATTTAATTAAAACTTACTCTTTGAATTTCTAACTACTACCCACAGATGTTTCACTGCAAGCCCTACAGAGAGCTCACATGGGTGAATCTATAAATAACCAATAGTTATATCCACCTTTTCCCCTCATTATGTGATGAACAAGTGTCATACGTTTTATCACAACTTGAAAGACAATCTATTTTCACATGGGTCTATTTTAATCATTTTATAAATAATGGAATAAATAGAAATAACATGCTTTAAGAGATAAACAGATACACTTCCTACCTTGTCTTTTTTATGGACTAAAGAACAACATGGTAAAGTTACTTAAACTTCCTAAAGTTTTAGTTTCTTACTTTTCAATCCCTGAAGGACATAATGCTTGTTAAGAGTGAAAGGGCCGCAAAATGGCAGGTCCTCAACCAAACTGATTGACTGACACAGTGGCTCCAACCATGGGCTCACACACAAGAACCATTGTGAGGGGGGCACAGGACTGGGCAGTGTTTCCTCCTGTTCTACATAAGATCGCTATGAACATTTTTTCTTTCCCTGAACACAGAAAAATTATCTTTAAAGTATTAAAAATCAAAGATGTCACTTTGAGAACTAGGTTACACTTGACCTAAGTTATGATGTTTTCAATACTTCATAAGTATGGGAAAGCTGGGAAATTAAAAAGAAAAGCTGAAGAAGAACTGATATATTTTCCTTATGGTATTGGCAAAGAATACAACATATAAAGAATACTACATATCCCGTGGACTCCCAGAAGAATGAATAAATCCTTTCTTGGAAGAAATAGAACTAGAATGCTTCTATAAAAGTCAGGATAGCAAGACTGTGTCTCACACACTTTGGACATGTTCTCAAAAGAAACAGAAACAGAAAGGCATCGTGCAGTCATAGAGTGGTGGTGGTGGTGACAGGTGTCATGGAGTCAGCTCCAAGCCTTAGCATCCGCATGCACAACAGAAGGAAACACCACGTTTGCTTCCTCACCACATCCTCACGACTGCTCCGATTCTCAAGCTCACGGCTGCAGCCACTGTGTCAATCTATCTCATCCAGGGCCTTCCTCTTTTTCATGCCCCTTCCACATCGCCAAGCATGATTTCCTTCTCCAGGAGCTGTTCTCCCCTGACAATATGACCCAAGTATGTAAAAGGAAGTTTTGCCATCCTTGTCTCTAAGGAGCACTCTGGCATTACTTCCAAAAGAGAAGGGTTTCTCCTTTTAACAGTCCTTGGTACTGTCAATACTCACCACAGTTCGAATGCATCAATTCTTTTTCAGTCTTTCGTATTCAATGTCCAACTTTCACGTGCATATTATGCAAAGGTGAATATCAAAGCTTGGGTCAGGTGTACCTTAGTTCTCAAAGTAATATTCTCGCCCTCAATACTCTAAAGAGGTCTTGGGCGGCAGACTTATCTAATGCAATACATCTTTTGATCTCTTGACTGCTGCTCCATGAGCTTTGATTATTGATCCACACAAGACAAAATCCTTGACCTCTCCAACCTATTGATCCATTTGGGGCGTCCTTACATTGAATGCTAGTCCATACTGAAGGCTGCAATCTTTGATCTTAACCAGCAAGAGCTTCAACTCTTCCTCATTTTCAGCAAGCAAGGTTATGTTATCTGCATACCACATATTGTTAATAAGCCTTCCTGCAAACTTGAGGCTGTATTCTTCTTCATATAATCCAGCTTCTCTGATGATTTGCTCCGCACATTGAATGAACAGTATAGAGTAGTATAAACATAGTGTGCAGGCCACATGTGACTGCAAGCTTTGGGAGGGAGGAAAATCCATCTCCACACTGACACAAGGCCAAGGTCTACCGTGCCTCCACACTTCATCTTTCTTTCATCTTATTCTGACCCCAAGCTTTCCTCCCATGATACTACTTCTCTGGAGAGTTGAAAATTTTACTGCAATGGTCACAGAAAACTCACACAATTCACAATTACGAGAGCTTCTTAGGAAGCTAAAAGATCAAAATACATTATGTCAGTTACCGTCATTGGTCCACAATAAAACCTTCCTTTGGCCAGCTGCTAAGTATCTCTTTCTGGTCCTCAGTCCCCAGCCACCCAGAACCTTGGCTTCTCACTCCCTTGCCTGGCTTCACAGTCTCGTGTCTGTCTTAGGTTCAACTGCTCTGTTTCCTGGCCTCCTTGCTTTGGTCTCTGCTCTCAGAGTGGTAAGGTCTATACTGTTTCTTCCCCTTCAGAGAAAGTTTTCAAACATGTCCTGCTGGTGATTCTTCTTCCTTGATGGTCTCAAGAATTCTCTCCTCCTGCTTCTGAGATGCTTCATTCTTATACCCGTAATCTCCACTGTTTCACACACCTTGTTTGCATGGATCCACTCAATCACTGAGTGAGAGTTACAAAGACAAGGATGGAAATGCCACCTGGATAAATTTCACATCATCACAGGAGGCTCCTAACCCTAAGCATTTCTGAAGGAACTTCAAAAGTTTGTGGGAAAATTCCATTATCTTTTCATTCCAATTTCCATAGTTTTTGATCCCTATCTCCTCACATAGAGTGCATAAAAATACAGATAAACATATACACTATGGAAGATATATGCCATGTGAGGGTCATCTAAAATCCAAGGGAGCAAGAGCCACCTGAGGCTACTGACAAGGAAAAATTTGACCAGGTTGATCCTCGGATTTGGTCTTCTAACCTCCAGAACTATGAGAAAGTAAATTCCTGTCCTTTAAAGGCACATGCTTATGAGGCAATGGGGGAAGAGGAGGAATCACATGTATATGAGACAATTGAAATTACCATGGCTTAGGTCAGGCACACATTTGTCCTCAAAGTAACATCCTTGTTTTATTACATACTAAGGCTTTGTGCAGGAGATTGCTTCAGTCATGTGTCTCTGGAGCTACTGACTGCTGCTTCCATGGTTCAGAAGACCGAAAAAGAAACAATGAGTTTGAATTGTGGTGTTGATGAAAGATGTTGAAAGTGTCCCCTCCCCCACAAAAAAGTCCTGTCTTGGAAGCTTGGAAGTACAGCCAAAATCTCATAGGATTTGAACATGTTATCAAGACTTCTTGGGAAGGAACAGCCTGCTTGGTAAAGTAGAGGGGCAGTAAGAAACAGCAAGGCCCTCAGGATGGACTGGCCCAGTAGCTGCAGCAATGGGTGTTTCTTTCTTTTGTACTATGAGTCCTAACCAAACCAACAGAACCCAATAACAATAGTATTAATGGTAGTTATTTGATGAGTAGTAGAATACATTTATATTTTTAATTGGTCTTTATGGCATTGTGTTAAGAATAATGAGTTCACAATCGCACAACAAAAAAAATTATTCGAAGTAGAAACATCAATTCCTTCAACTACTTAATAAAAATGAAAATGTCCCATTTAGGGCCCAGGGATACAACCATATAGAATACTGAACAGAGGCAAAATGTCAAGAAGTTTTAAAAGAGTATTTCAAAAGAAAACCTGGGTGAAAAGAGCAGGATAGCAACCAAGTAACAGCCGCAGGAGGGACAGGGCAGAAAGCAGCACAGAGGGGCTAGAGAAAAGGTTATCCTACACTTCTGGACAGTGTGATTCTCAGCACAAAGACACAGAGTAACAAATCCATTAAAAGACAAGAGTAGCAATGTGGCAGTCATGTGCTTAAGTTAATTTCATGATTGAGATGTAGGGGTGGAGTCTAGCCAGTTAATCTGGAGATAGCCATTGAGTAGCCAATGTGGCCTCTGGTTGGGCATGGCTTTCTCTTGATACGTCTGGGAAATCTCACAATATTTCCCTCATGGAGATGAGAAGTTATCTCTCCAGTTGTTGGGAGTGAGTCTCAAGACAATGAATCATGGAGAAGACAAGATGGCAGCATCTGAGAGCCAGAGAAGCCACATGGCTTGGGCCTGATGGAGCCATACCTCTGAAGCTAGAGAGGCCACGTGGAGACCCCTGCCAGCGATGAATTGCTTCTGCCACCACTGCATGCTGTTGATGAACCCTGAGCCCTGGAAGTGAGGAGCCATGGGGAGACCCCTGCTAGCGCCAGGATTCTGCATCCACTGACCTGTGACTTTGTGAGTCAGAAGGGGACATAATAGACTGGTATCAGGCATATGGACTAATATTAGACTTATGATTTTGTACTGGACTGGGTTGGGATGCTTTCTCAATGTTCTATCCCTTTTGTATATAAACCCTTTCCTTATGCGAGTCTATATATTTGTTTCTCTTGTTTACCCGGACTAACACAAGCAATATCTGGCAAATAGATTCCCCTTGATCATTGGCCCTCGGCACAAACCAGAGAAACACAACTCACAAACTCTTCCCTACCGATTTTCCCAGGCTGTGCACTAGCTAGCATGGTTGACCACCTAAGCTGCAAGGTCACAGGTCTGCCAGAAGAGCCTGGGGCAGATAGAAGCAAAACAGGCTTGGGTTCAGCCCAAGTCAAGGTGGCTCCACTCAGACCTCCTCAAAGCAATACCACCACAATCACAGGACAGCCCAGCCTACCGAGCCAAAGTACTGGGATAACTCCACCAGGCAGCCTGGATTAGGTGTAAATAGTAAATGAACTAACTCTTCACACAAACCCAGGGGGCTCCACAGCCACTCAGCCAGGTTAATCCTGGGCTCCCTGAGTACAGGATTAAAACTCCTTGATGGGAAAGGAAGCAAAAGACAGTTTCCCCAAGACTGTGGAAATGGAGGTTGGTGGACCTTTGGTGGAACCCAAGACTTCGTGGGACCCAGAACCATCATATATTTAGTACCTAGCAGGACTGTGGTCCATTGAGATGGAGGTTGGTGGACCTTTGGTGGAAACCCAGACTTCGTGGGACCCAGAACCATCATATATTTAGTACCTAGCAGGACTGAGGTCCATTGGGATGAAGGTTCAATTCCAGCAGAGGCTCCACAGGAGCAAACACTGGGCCTCCTACTCCCAGAGGAAGTGATGCCCCCCGAAAAAACAAAACAAAAACATATATTTAGTACCTCAATGCTCCCTTTGGGTAATATGATAACCTGAAAGGCCTTATAAGGAATGTTACAGAAAATGTGGGAGGTGGGAGGGAGCATTAGAACTGATTGTGATGATATATATACAACTTTTTTGTTTTGTTTTGTTATGTTTGGGGGAGGGGGCATCACTACCTCTGGTGGTCATGGGTGCTACCCACTGATGTTCCTGAGAGCCGCCGCTGGATTTGAATCGTCAAGCCTGCTGGCCACAGTCCCGCACTCAACCACTTACACAACCGGGGCTCAGCCCTATATACAACTTTTTAAAAGTATGTTAACAATGGGTATACATGATATGTGAATTTTATATCAAGAAAATTACATAAAAAGCAAACAAGCAAAAATGAAGTTGACAGTTACCATGGGAGAAGGAGAAAGTTTTTGCTTAGAGGGCAATGAATATATGTTAATAGTGGTGGAATAATTTGGAAAGGGGTATCAATAATGGTTGCACAACAGGGTAAATCAATAGCACTGAATTATATATGTAGAAGTTGTTGAATTAGAGAATGTTCTGTTGTGCATATTTTTGCCACAGTTAAAAAAATAATAAGTACACTAATAATGAGTACAAGGAAGAAGAACATGGTCGAGAATTGAATGTGGTAATGATTGTACAACTCTTCTTGATATGATAGAACTACTGAGTTGTATATGTGGAAGACGTGTCAGTAAAACTTTAAATATATATTTATATAAAGATAACTTGGAAAAATAACATGAAAAACTTATAAGAAAGTAATAAAGAAAAATAAAACCACATGGTATATTTAAAATCTCATTTCAAAAAAATTTGCTGTAAGCATAAAGTATTCTCACTCCGACTTCCAAGTTTGGGCAGAGGAATTGCCTGGTAACTTCCGTGTGGCCTCAGAATCTCTGGGAGGCAGACTTTGGCTTGCCTGCTGTGGGTCTTCCTGCCAGGATTCCATGGAAATGAACCCCCAGCCCACGGGGGCCCAGGACGGCACCAACAGGTCAACAAACCTTCCCATTACGGGTCGCAGAAAAGCCCCCCCAAGTTGGTCCCGGCCCAGAAGAAGCAGATGTGAACCAGGACCCAAAGGGCGATTAATGACTTTGAGAATAGACATCTGCTGGGCAAGGGGAAATTTGGCAATGTGTACCTGGCTGGGCTCAAGAAGAACGGCTTCTTCATGGCCCTGAAGGCCCTCTTCAAGTCACAGATTGTGAAGAAGGGCTGGAGTATCAGCTGCACCGGGAAATTGAAATCCAGGCCCATCTACGACACCCCAATATCCTGTGAATCTGCAACTATTTCCATGATGCTCAGCGGGTGTACCTGATTCTGGAATATGCCCTGAGAGGTGAGCTCTACAAGAGCTGAAAAACAGATGCATATTCGATGAGCAGCGCACAGCCACGATAATGGAGGAGCTGGCAGATGCCCTGAGCCACTGCCACCAGCAGAAGGTGATTCACAGGGGTATTGAGCCCGAGAACCTGCTGTTGGGGCTCAGGGGTGAGGTGAAGATCACAGACTTTGGCTGGTCTGTGCACAGCCCTCTCTAAGGAGGAAGACAGTGTGTGCCACGTTGACTACTTGCCCCTGGGGATGATCCAGGGGTGCGCGTACAACGAGAGAGCAGATCTGTGGTGCATCGGGGTGCTGAGCTATGAGCTGCTGGTGGGCAGTCCGCCTTTTGAGAGCCCTACCCCTAGAGAGACCAACGAGTGCATCCTCAAAGCAACCTGTGAGCACACAGGGCTATGCTAGCTGGTCATGACCCTGGACCTATGGTGTAGGGAGGCACACAAAGGTTACCTACTAACGTCCAGCACAGACCTTTGAGAAAATGCATGGAACAGGGCGACGCTCCACCAAAGAAATTAACTGGACTCCTCTTTCTTCTCTCCTTGGCCTCCTAAGGTGGACTGAGTTTCCCTCCCTCCATGCCTGCTGGGGCCCAGGACCTGATCGCCAAGCTGCTCAGCTATCATCCCTTGGAGCGCATAACCCTGGGCCAGATGCTAAAGCACCCTTGGGTCCAGGCCCACTCCTAGAGGGTATTGCCTCCCACGACCCATATGGTTTCCTGAGTCCGGTCAGTCTGTTTTCCTGGTTTGAAGGGCTACCTGGCTCTGCTACCTCACCTGTCTTTTGTGCTTTATGCTGTAAGATACTAATTAATCAAAGACTCACTTTGCACCAAAAAAAAAAAAAAAGTATTCTCACTCTGTTTTATGAGCCAGTAACAATTATTATATAATTGAGGCATTTTAAAGCTATTTTCAAAATAATGTAGCATGTTTCTAAAAGAGCTATGAGTCATATTATTTTGGATACTAAATTCTGTTTCAGCTTATTTGTAAATGTCTTGTAGATCAGAATGACTCAGTCATGTTTTTCTAAAACAGAGATCAGCAAACTATGCCCTAAGGGCCAAATCTGACCTACCCTCTGTTCTTAGTACTTTCCTTATTGGAATTCATGTCCGGTTACTTATCTACTCTCTGTGGTTGTTTCCATGCCTCAACAGCAGAGGAAGAGTAGTTCTAAATGAGATCAGGTGATGTACAGGTCTGAAAACATTTACTCTCTGGTCATTTACAGAAAAAAACAAACCTGCTGACATCTGATCTACGGCACTACCTTAGCAGACCCCTGGCCATTCCCAGAACTCTTTCAGGGGGTCTGCAGCCCAAATTATTTCCATAAAAACTCTATAAACATTATCAATATTTTTTATTGGGTTGACCTTTGTACTAAACTGCATAAACCTGCTTAGGCCTTGCAAAACTAAACCTAGTGGGACTATCAGTACTATTCAGCATTATATTTCTCACCTTCACAAATGCTATATAAAAAGAAAGAAAAAAACTTTCACTTAAAGATGTCCTTAGTAATGTTAATTGCACTGAATTCCAATTTTTAAAAATATATCTTGGGGCTGAGCCCCGGTGGCGTGGTAGTTGAGTGTGGGACTGCAGCCCACTGGGTTGGTAGTTCAAATCCAGCAGCAGCTCTCCAGTAACAAGGCTGGGCCTCCTACTCCCACCAGAGGGCAGTGATGCCAAGTATATATGTGTGTATACATATGTGTGTATATATATAATTATAGTTAACGTAATTCTTAACTGCTGAAAAAAGAACTACAACAAAGCAGTTCCTCGACAAGCCCGAGTTCCATGGGTCCCAGAGACTAAAAGCTTCCCCAACAGATGAATTGCAAGCTGAATAAACATACACAAAGTTTAACTTGAACACTTAGAAACCTAGAAGTTGAAATTATGAAACTCTTAGAAAGATAACATATGAAGAAAGCCATTGTGACTTTGGGTTAGGCACACCCTTCTCAGACATGAAACTCAAACGAAAAATAACCACAGAAAAACTATATAAATGAGACTTCATCAAAATTTAAAGCTTTTCTGCTTCAAATTCAAAAGAAAATTCAGACTAGGCAAAAATATTTGCAAATCACCTATTTGATAAGGATCAAGTATTCAGAACACCTACATAAAGAACTCTTGGAACTCAGAAAATAAAGAACTCTTAGAACCCAATTTGAAAATGGGAAGAGTCTCAAGAGGTATTTGTCCAACAGTGGTCAGCATGTACATGAAGAGAAACTAAAGCACTTTAAAACTAAAGAAATGCAAGGGTGAAAATGGCATGGAAGCCACCTCTTCATCTAGCGACACAATGGAGGAGAAACCAGTACCACCATAGTTCAAGGCCGAGGGCCACAAGGCACAAGTCAAACATACCTCCACCCTACTTAAACCTTTTTTATACCAGCCATTCCTTCCATGGCACCACTTCTCTAGTAGGTGCAATAACCCATTGCAATGGCCACAGAAAAGCCGGCCAATACTCACGATTATGGAAGTTATAGGAAAGTTAACAGGTTCCCATACCACAAAAAGCATGAAGGATACAATCTTTGGTACACAGCAATGCATCCTTCAAGCAAACGGCCAAGTCTTTAGGTGGGCCTCAGCCTCTCAATCAATCACACAGTCCCTTGTCTTCTGCCTCCGTAGACCAGGAAGCCCACCTGATGCCCTGCCTCACTGCTTTGCTTTGCTACCACTCCCTGCTCTCTTGCTATGGTTGCTTTGGTCAGGTTCATGGTTCCCATGCCTCAATTGCTGCTGCCTCTCCTTCTTCAGACGGGGATCTCTCATTTGCTCTGCTTAAGGCTATTCTTTCCTGATGGTCCCAGGATTCACTCCTTCTGTTTCAGAAAAGCCTCATTCTTGTATATAAGAAGATGGTAGCTGTATATTATAGTCACTATAATCCCCTCTACTCGTGTTTCCCACATTCTATTTGTATGGTCCACCCAATCAATTAGGGTTACAAAGATGTGAATGGATGAATCATTCCACGTCATTCCACTGCTTCCCAGCAAGTTAAATCCACAAATCACACCAAGTAGAATGGGTATAATCACAAGGTAAAACAGCAAGTGGTGACAAAGATGGGGGAAACTGAAGCCTTATCCAATGCTAGAGGGAATGTAAAATAATGTAGCTGCTGTCGGATATAGTGTAGAGATTCTTCAAAAGCCAAACAGAATTAGCATAACCAGTGAGTCAACGCCAACTAATAATCGCCATGTAGCACAAGGTAGAACCCGCCCCGGTGAGTTTCTGAGACTGCAGCGCTCCACAGGAGCAGCCAGCCCAGTCTTTCTCCCATGTGGCACATGCTGTTTCCAGACAGCTGACCTTGTAGGTAGCAGCCCAACAAGTAAACACTACACTTCTGCACCACCAGGGATCCGTAGAATTAGCATATGGCCTAACAACTCCATGCCTAGGAATAGAACTTAATAAATTTTTAAAAGGTGTTCAAACAAAGATACAAATATTCCAGCAAGGTTCTTCATAACAATCAAAGGTAGAAACCTAATAGTCCATATATCAGCGATTCTCAATCTGGGGATCACGACCCCGGGTGTGTGTGTGTGTGTGTGTGTGTGTGTGTGTGTGTGTGTGTGTGTCAAATGACCCTTTCATAGGGGTCACCTAAGACCATATTTCTGATGGTCCTAAAGAACCCAGACACCACTCCTCTCTCTATCCATCTTCAGGTGGATCCGCCCACATGCAGACACACCCACATACGAGCTCACAACATGAGGAACTGTTTTAAAAGGTCACAGCATTAGGAAGATTGAGAACCACTACCATATATTGCAATATAGACTTTCTTTACTGTGATACTGAGACAACAAAATACTGTCACTTTCAAAACCATTCCGATATAACAGTTTTTTTATCTCATATGCTATTGAAAAATATTTTAGAGTAGTATATTCTATACCTTGTGAGGAGCAAGAATCCTCTGCCTGAACTTTTCAACTGCTTCTTGACCCATTGTAGACCAAGTACCCACGAACGCTTCGGCTTTGTCTTGCATAAGATGAATGTTCTCTAGCTGTTGCTGCAAAGCTGCTGGTTTCACATTGTGATATACTGCCTATTAAACAGAAAGAAAAAAAATTACACATAGCCCTAACATGTATTTAGAAGCCCTAATGTGTACAAACTTAGAACTGTAATCAAAATATAAAAATATTTAAATAATTAAAATCGAGACTTTCATACTCCTATTGCATAACATATTTTACATATAAGGGAGCTTCAAAAACTACAAGGAAAAAATTACATTAATTTTAATTCCCCCTTTCTACAAATTTTTTGAAGCTCCATCACAGGTAACCAAGATCTGAAAGATCCAGGATTCTATGAATTATTCACATTAATAATTACAAAAATATTCATATTAATTTTTCCTGTTTTTGTCTGAGATCTCTGTAATCCTATTTCTACTTAACAACTGAAAAGCTCCTGTGCTTTGGCTGTGTTAACTGTACACATTAAAATTAAAATTTCAGAGAAATGTACAATGGTTTTTTGGTGTTATTTCTTTTATCTCGATTAACAATATTTTTTTAGTTAATACTTTTTGAAACAATGTTCATCTACCAAGTTGCTAGTAGATTATTCCCTACTTTTCTCCCTGAGTGATGTTACTTAAAAATTTATATTTTTAGCAGTGATACTTGAAGTTTTGTTTAGGATATGATTCCAGAAACACTTTCTTTTTTTCCTTTAAAGGCTCTCCAGCAGTAAGAGCTACAGTCACCTGCAAGATGAGTAATCTGCCTTGTCCTCCTATTAAATTTAGATTCACCTAGAATGTTCATCAAACTATAGCATTATTGACACTTTTGTTTAACACATATGTAGGCTTAAAATTTTTTGGAAAATATCCATGATCTTTTCATTCCATTTCTCCATGAACTTTTTGAAACTCTCTCAGAAGTAAATCACATAGTTTCTCCCATGAAGCAGCTAGGTGGAGTCAAATAAGAAACTTTCAAGTTAGCTTAATTATTTGCACCACCATGGATCTTTTGTATCTTGCAGAGGTGTGCAATCATGAGTACATTCAAATTTTTAATTGAACTAAAATCCTTGGCTAAAATAGTCAAAATTTTCATGTCGTACCTCGTCTACAAAGTTGAAATGTAATATAGTAATACAAATAGGTAGTAGACAAACACAGTTGGAAAAGTTAGAGCAATAAAGATACCTGTTCTAAAATGAATGATATTGTTTCAAGAACTAGGTGGAGATCTTGTTTCTCTAGAGAAAATGCGGCTTGAAGTTTTTCTTCTTCTTCTTCACTGAAACTGCTCTCAGTCTACAATGTAAACAGAAATCTATAAACAAACTCAAATATTGAAAACTCAAATACTCAACATAAGATTCATTTATGATCTGGAATGAAAGTTCAAAGAGTATGTGAACCTAAAGGAAGAACAATCTGATCAATCTTCTAAATGTCATTGTCAGAAAGTCCTTTTTTTTGTTGCTAGGTGCCATCAAATGTTTTGACTCATCGCCACTCTGTCTGTAACAGAACACACACCGTCTGGTCCCTCCCCAGCGTCACAATGGTTTCTAGGCCTGAGTCCATCATTGCAGGCACTGTGTAGGTCAATCCATCTCATCCATGGCCTTTCTCTTTTTCACTCCCTCTCCACTTTGTCTAGCATGATGTCCTTCTCCAGGCACTGTTCTCTTCTGAAAATACGTCCAAAATATGTAAGATGAAGTTTTTCCATCGTTGCCTCTAAGGAACACATTGGCACTATTTCTTACAAGACAGACCAGTTTGTTCTTCAAACAGCCCATGGACATTTCAATGTTCTTCACCAGCTCCACAATTCAAGTGCAATGATTCTTCTTCCTTGTTCAGTGTCAAACTTTCACAGGCACATGAGGCAATCTTAATCCTTAGTAGCCTCCTCTCTTTCCAATATCCTAAAGAGGTCTGTGCAGCAGATGTACCCGATGCAACATGCCTGTGGTCTCTTAACATAAGTATTGATTGTGAATTCAAGCAAGACAAAATCCTTAGCACCTTCAATCTTTTCTCCACTTATCATGATTTTACTTACTGGTCAAGTTGTAAGAATATTGCTCTTTTCATTGAATCTTAATCTGTACTGAAGGCTGCAATTATTGATCTTCATCTGCAAGTGTTTCAAGTCCTGCTCACTTTTGGCAAGCAAGTTTCTGTCATCTGAGTATTGCAAGTTCTTAATAAGACTTCCTCCAATCTTGATCCCACATTCTTCTTCATATAATGCAGTTCTCTCGTGATTTGCTCATCACAGAGATTGTAAAGTTTGGTCAAATGTTATGAGCCTGATGCAGACCTTTCCTGATTTTGCACCACGCAATATTTCCTTGTTCTGTTCACACAACTGCCTCTTGATCCATGTATAGCTTCCACATGAACACAATGCTGTGTTCTGGGATTGCCATTCTTAAGATTTCTATCATTTGTTATGATCCACACAGTCCTATACCTTGGCATAGTGACTAAAACACAGTAAATATCTTCCAGGTATGTGTTAGTCTGGGTAGACTAGAGAAATTTATAAGCAATTATATGTGTATAAGAAAGAGTTTTATGGGGGCTGAGCCCCGGTGGCGTAGTGGCTGAGTGCGGAACTGTGGCCCACTAGGTTGGTGGTTCAAATTCAGCAGCAGCTCTCCAAGAGCAAGGCTGGGTAACTCCCACGACCACAAGGGCAGTGATCCCCCCCCCTAAAAAAAAGAGTTTTATATACAAAAGCAACTGTACATTAAGAAAACATCCCAGCCTAGTCAAGTCCAAGGTCATAAGTTCGATATTCATCTTTATATCCAATACCAATCCATAAGACCTCTTCAGACTCACTAAGCACATGCAATAACATCAGGACAATCATAGGCCAGTAGGTGCAGTCATGTATATCCAGTGGTGTTGCAAGCATCTCAGTGCTGGCAGGGGCCTCTCTCTGGCTTCTAAAGCATCTTGGTGCTGACAGGAGTCTCTAAGTGACTTTTCCAGCTTCCAAGGTCTGGTTATATAAGGTTAAGTTCATGTGGCTTCTTCTCCAGATGTCTCACAGGGAGACAGCCTTGTGTCTTGTCAGTAGAGTGTCTCCAAGGGACTGAGCGTAAGTCACCCACAAGGGGGAAATACTGCCAGATTTCCCAGAATTCTCAGGAGAAAGCCATGCCCACACAGAGATCTCATTGGCTATCCCCAGATTGACAGGCTAGACTCCACCCCTACACTCTTAATCCTCAAATTGACACTAGATTGGGTGACCGCCACAAGGTAATATTTCTTTCAGTCAAGATCCATCAGTAATGGTATGCCCTGTTCCACATTCTCTTCTGAATCTGGCCTGAATCTCTGGAAGTTCCTTGTCAAAATACTGTTGCAACTATTGTTAGATGCTCTTCATTAAATTTTCCTTGAATCTGTTATCAATGATATTGTTGCGTAACCTGAGCATCCTGTTGGGTGACCTTTCTTTGAAATAGGTACAACTACAGATCTCTTCTAGTCAGCTGACCACGAAGCTGTCTTCCATAGAGGAGTGAGTGTGTCCAGTGCTTCATCAGCTTGTTGAAATATTCCACTTGGTATCCCATCCATCCTGGAGCCTTGTTTTTGGCTGATGCTTTCAGGGCAGCTTGAACTTCTTTCTGCAGCGTCATTGGTTCTTGCTCACATGCTACCTCCTGAAATGGTGGAAGGGCTTCTATAATGGTTCAGTGATTCCAGAGTCTTTTCATATTCTTTTGATAGTTTCTACCTCATTCAATGTTTTTCTGGAAACTTTCAATATTACAACTCAAGGTTTGAATTTTTCCATGAGTTCTTTTAGTTTATGATATGTGGAGCATGTTCTTCATTTTTGGTTTTCTAATTCTACATCCCTGAACATTTCATTATAATATTTGACTTAGTCTTCCTGAGCTGCCCTTTGAAATTTTCTACTCAGCTCTTTCACTTGATCATTTTACCTTAGCAACTTTATGATTAAGAGCAAGTTTTCGGACTCTTTTCTGACATCGACTTTGCTCTTATCTTTTTACTTGTCTTTTTAATGACATTTTGCTTTCTTCAAGAACGTTCTTGATGTCTTCCTACAGTTCATCAGGCCCCTGTAATTAGTGTGCAATGCATCAAATATGTTTTTGAGATGTTCTTGAGATTTAGGTGGAATAGACAAAAGGCTGTATTTTGTTTCTAATGAATTTTGCATTTTTTTAGCTTTACCTTAAACTTACATATGAACAAATGATGGTCAGTTCTAGTCTGATCTGGTTTTAGCTGATGATATTGGACTCCTACAACATCTCTTCCCCAAGAGGGAGTCAATTTGATTTCTCTGGATCTCATCTGGAGAAGTCCACATACATATAGTCACCATTTTTGTTGTTGATAAAAGATCTTTGCTATGAATAAGTCTCTGGTCTTGCAAAGTTCTATCATGCAATCTCCAGTTTTGTTTCTTTTACCAACCCCTTATTTTCTAACAACTGTTCTTTCCTCATTATTACCAATTTTTACATTCCAATAGCCAATAATTATCAATGCATCTTAATTGAATGTTTCATCAACTCCAGATTGAAGGCATTGGTAGAATTTTTCAATTTCTTCTTCAGTAACTTTTGTGGCTGATGTAAATATTTGATTATTGTATTTCCTTGAAGGCAGATAGATATAATCCTATCATAGACAGCACTGTATTTCAAGATTGATTTTGCAATGTCTTTTTTGACATTCTGTTCATTGTGTTATTCCCAGCATAGTAAACAGTAAATGATCTTTTGCTTCAAAATGATCAATCATTTCTGCTCACTAATGCCTTGGATATCAATCCAATTATATGTTCCATTTCATTTTGACAATTTCCATTTTCCTAGATTCTTATTTCACATATTTCCAAGTTCGGATCATTAGCAGATTTTGCAGCTGTTTTGCCTTACCTTGAGTTGTGCCCCATCAGCAAACGAAGATCCTGAAAGCACCGTTCCCACAGGCTTTCCTCCCTTCAGGTGGCCCTGGCTGACTACACCCTAAGAAAGCAGTTCCTCTGCAGGTACATTGCAAATGCTCTGGGACCTCAGGGGCCCATCCTGCTGCACAACCGCTCACAATGTGCTGCTTCCATTCATTGGGCCTTCAGTATATGACAGTGTTTCATAGTGTGCTTAGTAACTCCTTCCTCCAAAATAGGAAGCCAAGTCCTTTGTCGTCTGTTCCCTTTGGGTGACTGCTAGCATATTAAATACCTAATATCACAGGAACAAGCCACTATAGCACAACAGACAGAAAGACAAGTGGTGATCAGAGAGCCCTAGCACAGGTCAATTTTGGAGAGTTGCCAAATAAAATTCATTCCAAATAACAATATTCTACATTTCAAGTTATAGTAAGTGAGAAAATTATACAAACAGTAACAAATGAACACACACAAAAAAATACAAGAAGGGAACACTCTAAACTGTTAAGTGATTAACAGTAAGTTCTAACTTAATTAATTTAAAACTATGTATTGTCTTTTATACATGGATAGTTCATGTCCTCAATGACCTTAGAGTCTAAGAGGAAAGATGCATGAAAACATAATTATTCAAATAATTTCCACATATTTTTGGTTATGCATGACTGAGGTATTCAAAGTGAAAGTGATTATAAGAATAAACAACTACTACAGCTTTACAACTTCATATAGTTTAATATTTTCAAAATTGACATTTTAAACTCATAGTTCATATATATTACTTTTATGAGCTAATGTTGCTATCTGAATATAAATCTTGATTAGTCTCTATTTTTTCACCTCCAGAAGAATTCTCTTGATTTAACAATATTTATCAAGTATGAAGAATGCTTAAATAAAAAACACATACTGTGTTTACAAATACTAAAACTTTGCCCATTTTCACCTCTTCCTTCAAAGCTAGCCACCACAGCTTAAGAAACTCCAAGAGCTCTACTTTAATAGCTTATAATAATGTACAGCTGCTCGGGGCTTAAGACACGTGCCATTAAATGCAAAGCTAGCGTGGTTTTGGTTTTGTGGAGGATAGTGCCAGTACTAGCGATTTCACTTAGTGGTTTCTACTGAGAAAATCATGAGCCCAAGTTCTAAGTAAGCCCAAATGCCATTTGCTTAACTCAAGAACAGTTTTCACGACCTATGAAATCTGTGATTCACGACCTCTTTAGGGATTGAAAGACCCTTTCACAGGGGTTTCCCGATTCATAACAGTGATAAAGCAGCAATGAAAATAAATATATGGTTGGAGGTCAGCCCAACATGAGGAATTGTATTAAAGGGTCGTGACATTAGAAAGATTGAGAACTGTAGCGCCCACGACCACCAGAGGCAGTGATGCCCACAAAAAAAAATAAATAAAAAATAAAATAAAAAAAAGAAAGATTGAGAACTAAAGAGAACTAAAGAGATCTAAAGAGTCTCAGAATTTCTGTGAAAACCGCACCACTTACTGAAAACAGTGAGACTTTACCATTCATGTTGTACGGCGGCCTGGTGGCACAGTCGGACTGTTGACTACAAGGTCAGCAGTTGGAAGCAGCCAGTTACTCCTTGATAGAAAGAGGAGGCTTTCCACCCCTGTAAAGAGTTAGATCCCGGAAAACCCACGAGAGTAGTTCTCACCTACCTGATAGGGTTGCTATAAGTCACAATCAGCAAATTCAATGGTAGTGAGTGTGTAATGAGCTGCAGTCACTGTGTCGATCCAGTTCTTCATGGGCTTACATCTTTTTAGTTGACCTTTACCAAATGCAATGTCCTTTTCCAGGAACTAGTAAATCCTGATAACATGTCCAAAGTCCAGGAGATGAAGTCTCACCATCTTTCCTTATAAAGAAAATTTTATCTGTACTTTTTCTAGACATTTGTTTGTTTTTCTGTCAGTACTTTCCATTCTTTTGACTAAAGCAATTCGAACATATCAATTACCCTGCAGCTTTCCTTATTTGTTGTGCAACATCTGAGACTACTAAAAATACTATGGCTTAGGTCAGGTGTACCTTGGTCCCCTTGCTCTTCAAGGTTAATGAGGTCTTGTGCAGCCACTGAGCCCCATGCAATACGTCCTTTGATTACTTGCCTGTTGCTTCATGAACACACAGATCAAGGCAAAATGGACTCCTGGATGTTTTTCTCTATTTATCACGATGGAATCTATCAGCCAGATTAAGGATTTTGGTTTTCTTAACATTGAGTTATAAGCCATACTGAATGCTTCATTCCTTGATCTTCATCAGCAAGTGCTTGAAGTCCTGAATCAGTAACTCTTTACAAGAGAAGAAAGCCAAGACTTTGTCCCACGGAGTGGCTGATGGGTTCAAACTACTGACCTCGCGCTAGCAGTCCAATCTAACCAGGACTCCTCTAAGAATAGTACAGTGGGCATTAAACACAACGAGAGGACTTCAAAAAGTGCACGGAAAAATGGACTTTAAAGATAATGGTATATTTCCTTACTTTTGGAAGTTCTTTCATATCAGGAGACCTGGTGATGAAATAGTTAAACACTTCAACTGATAGCCCCAAAGTGGGCAGTTTGAACTCACCCAACCACCAACTATTCTAGAGAAGAAATATCTAGCCTATAAAACCAGGTTGTTTGATTTTAGGTGCCATTGAGTTGGTATAGGCTCATGGTTGGTTTAGACCCTAACGCAATATGTTGAATAAAACATTGCCCTCTTTTGACTATCCTTATAACCATATGTATGTTTAAGTCTACTACTGCAGCCAATGTGTCCATCCATCTCCTTCAGATCTTCTTTTTTGCTGACCTTGTACATGACCAAGCATAATGTCCTTTTCCAAGGACTGGTATTCCCGATAACATGTCCTAACTATCACAAAGTCTAGCCACCGTCACTTCTAAGGAACATGCAAGTTGCACTTCTTCCAAGATAGAAGTGTACAGCCAGGAAAGGCTTTAAGGGGCATTTGTACAGCCACGTGAAGTTGCTATCATTTGAAAAAAACTATCATTTAAAAAAAATTTGAAAAAACAAATAAAATAATTGATCTCATCTCCAAAGGTAAATGGATAGTCATTAATGGTTTGTGAATATCATAGTGGTAAAATGATCAAATCCCATTTCTAAATTTTAAAATATTTAGAAATATAATCAGAATAGCAGTATGAAGAAACAATAGAAGGAAGAAGACAGTAGGCCAGGAAAAGTTCACAGCAGCCACACCTTTGAAATTACAGTGGAGAAGAAGCAAAATTAGGTTAAAGATGAATAATGGCTAATAATACAAACACAGAATCATTTTTATAAAGGAAAATAAAGCAGTGAAATTGGAATTTTCCCAAAGCATGTTCTATAAAACCTTAATTCCAAAATATTTATCATGACAAAAATAATTCCAGGGTGAAATACATTTAGAAAATGTGGCATACTACATTCACTCTAAGAGTCACTAGAAACATTAAGCAAAAAACAAGCTCCCTGCCCTCGAGTCCGTGCCCACCTATAGCAACCCCATAGGACCGGGAGAACTGCCCCTGTGAGTCTCCGAAGCAGCAAGTGCTTACGGGAAGAGAAAGGAAAGAGTGGTAGTTCTGAGCGGCTGACCTACTATACATACGACCAGGACTCCACTACAAACACAAGCCTGTAAGATACTCGGAAAATTCCCACTTAATATTTTACTGAAGGCGGAGTTCCCCGAACATCTGACCATAGAACCTTATCACATTTCCAGAGACTGAACAGTCCACAGAAACACTGGGGAGTATTGCACTTCACAAAACGTTCCCCAACAGGAAACCAAGAGTTTCAGTGGAATGAGAAGAAAGCGTCACAAGTTACACAAGTACACAGATACGAACCTTCAGGTGAAGTTTTTGAAGAATCCGGGTGAGCAGCCGTGGAAATCTTCCCATATCCATTGCATTGATCAGTAGCACTGCTTTTTTCATGCTAAACAATTCATAAAATCAAGTTTCACAATGAGTTTTCCATGTTAAACTGTAGTTGCTATAGTTTTCATTTCAATCACTCTGACAACAAAGGAGGTGGGCAATTTTAAAGATTTCCCAAATAAGATGTCCCCCCATAGCACTCCTGTTGAAAAGATACAGTTGGCCACTTCTCTTTCTTTGGGGCAAAGAAAAGGGCTAATAAAATCTCCGACTCTGTGCACAATGGTATTAATTGACCAGTGGGTAGTTAGTTAATCCAAATGGAACTTTAAGAAGTATGGGAGGAGGGGCATGTAAGTCCAATTACCACCCCCCAAAAATACAACATGGCAAATGAAGACTTAAAGATAAATAACACCATATCATTTAGTCTCCCTTTTAATAATTTTTCATTTGTTCTAGTGTTTAAAATTTTCTGCTTTCTTTTTGATTGGGAGGTTTCTGTTTTACTTTGTTATTGTTGGCTATTTTACTTATCTACAGATGAAATTCTGGTTATGTAAAGCAGTGGTTCTCAACCTATGGATCATGACCCCTTTGGGGGTCGAATGACCCTTTCACATGGGTCACCCGATTCATAACAGTAGCAAAATTACTGTTATAAAGTAACAATGAAAATAATTTTATGACTATGGGGTCACTACAACATGAAGAACAGTGTTATAGGGTGGCAGCATTAGGAAGGTTGAGAGCCACTGGTATAGATGCAGTAACTGGATTAGTAGTTTCTTAGGCTTATGACAGAGGTGGTTACAAGGAAATGGGGAGCTAATAATGAGTATGAGAAAGAAAATGTTCTAAAATTGTGGTGATGACTACACAATTCTTTTTAATATGAATAAACATTGAATGATATAATATATGAATCACATCTTAATGAAAATATTTTTTTAAAGAATTAAAAATCATAACATTGCGTGCCCACTTTTCTGATATGATTGCTGACAACAAGTGTGTATATAAGCAAATGTGGTGAATAAAGCTGATGGTGCCCGACTATCAAAAGATAGAGTGTCTGGGGTCTTAAAGCCTTGAAAGTAAACAAGCAGCCATCAAGCTCAGAAGCAACAAAACCCACATGGAAGAAGCACATTAGTCTGTGTGACAATGAGGTGTTGAAAGGATCAGGTATCAGGCATCAAAGAACTAAAAATTATATCATTATAAATGAGTACAGATTGGGGACCCAAAGCTCATCAATAGGTGAAGTGGTATCATCTTACAGAGGGGTTGCAGGGAGGAGATAAGCCGGTCAAGGAACAGTGTAGCAACAATGAAATATGCATCTTTATAGTTCTTAAATGTTTCCTCCCACCCACTATCAAGATCCTAATTCTATCTTACAAATCCAGCTAGACCAGGGGATGTACACTGGAGCCAGAAACATGGGGAATTTAATGGATGATCCCTTCAGGACCGGTGGTGAAAGTGGTGATACCAGGAGAGTGGAGGGAAGGTGGCGTAGAAAGGGGAATCCAATTACAGGGATCTACATATAACTTCCTCCCTGGGGTACGGACAACAGTAAAGTGGGTGAAGGGACACATCAGACAGTGTACGATATGACAAAATAATGACAATTTATAAATTATTAAGGGTTCATGAGGGAGGGGGAGTGGGGAGGGAGGGGAATTATGGCGAGCTGGGGGCCTAAGTAGGAGGATGTTTCGAGACTGATGATGGCCACAAATGTGCAAATTTAGTCTGCTTACAATTGATGTATGTATTGATCGTGATAAGAATATAGGAGCCCCCAATGAAATGATTAATTAAAATAAAACCCACTGCTTGAGTTGTTATAATCAACTTTAAATAATACAGTACATAATTCTACTGTACCATGTTGGTTATAGTTTATTCAAGGTGTAGATAAGAACTCATGAAGTCCTAGAAGAATGAAACACTTTAAATCGACAACTCTCTTCCTCAGGAGGATTTCTGCTGAATTCAAATGTAAGAGGGAATAAAAAAATCCCACAGTTATTCACCCACAGACTTTAGTAATTTGTTCCATAACCAAATATAAGCTACATTCGGGGGGGGGGGGCACTAAACCTGTCACAAATCACGCCAACTCATAGCGTGAATTTGCAAAACCGTAACTGTTTATGAGAATATAAAGTTTCGCCATTTTCCCAAGGAGCGGCTGGTGGATTCAATCTAGTGACCTTTCAGGTCGCAGAACTCCTAAACCCTATGTCACTAGGGCTCCTCCAGCTACATTACTGTTTAATGAATTTTCATTAGGAAAGTACCCTACTAACGATCGAAGACTGGAATTCACCGGTAGAACTATTTTGGTGGTCTTGGTGAGCTTCCTGGAGAGGCTGTGCGTTGTCCTATAGGATCCCTGTTCGTCAGAACTGAGTTGTGACCCGAGAAGATGTTTCATTACGTTTAGTTCATTTTTACTTGGTTTTATTTTTAAAGGGAACTTTTTTGTTGGATGGCCAATATTTCCTATCATCAATACACAAAACCAAGGTTACCAAAATCTGGCCCGTTCCAGTAGTTGCCAGCTGAAAAGTCCTGGCCTGGGGCCCATTCCATCGGGGCTGAAAGAAGTTGTGGCCATCGGGATTGGAAGACGTGGACACGTGCTGCGTGTTCCAGCCCGCCTGGCAGCCTTGGGAGCGGGTTGTTTTTGGTTTTTTTTCCCCCAAAACCGAAAATTGTGGAACGGGAAGGCACGCCCCTTCCTCTGTGAAGGCCACTCGCCGCAGTCTCGGCGTGCCTACGCTCCTACTCTACGAGGGACCACTGTCCGCCAGAGCTCGGCGGCCCGCCGCAGCCCGGGCCCCCAAGCGAAGGGCAGCGGGGGCGGCGGGGAACCGCGCGCGCGCGCCCGCCCCTCCGCGCGCCCCCGCCGGGCCCGCGCCGCGCGCTCCCGCCCGGCCGCCCGCTCGCCGCGCCGACGTCGGGCGGCTGGGTTTCCGCGCGCCCGCCCGCTCTGCGCCGCCCCCCCCCCCCGCCCCCCGCGAGGGCCCAGCCGGTGACTACCTGGGGGTCTCCCGCAGGCTCAGCGCCGCGGACGCCGCCATCCTCCCAGCTCGTTCGCCGGCTGCCGACTGTCAGCTGCGCGGAGCCCAGCCAATGGCCGTCTGTCTCGGCGGACGGGAACCCGGAAGGCTCAAGCCGCGAGGCGGCCGCCGGGCCTGGGGCTCCGAGGAAGCCCGTCCTGCAGCCCTGCAGAGACGAGGGGTCCCTAACGTGCCCCACCCCCAGCCCCGCCACTCTAACGGGGCTTTAGTTAAGGCTTTGTAACCGCCTTGCCCATAACTCTATGTAGCCTTTGTTGGGTGTTGTCAACTGGCTGGTGAGTCAGAGACCCCGTGAGACAGTAGACCTGCCCCGAAGAGTCTTCTTGTCCGCATGCTCTGTGCAAGCTGATGGCTACTTTCTGTCCAGCAGACTCCCTCCCCTCGCACCCCCCGCTCCCCATGGGTTCCTTTGTTGTGAGCGAGGCCCCTGGTCACTCAGACTCTCCCTGACTCCAGTCAATTCTGACACATCGTGATTGACAGTCACATAGAACTCTGTATTTTCTCATAGTATACATGTATATGTTCACACCTCTTATGTGTGTATCTGTGTCCGGGCGCAACTGTCCCACAGGGTTTTCCAAGGCCGGTTTTTCTAAAGCCGATCGCCAAGCCTTTCTTTTGAGACCCTTCTGGCGGATTCAGACCTCCACCTTTTAGTGGACAGCTAAGCACATTAACTGTCCAGCATCACCAGAGACTCCTTTAATGGAAATGAGAGGGAGTTTATAAAAGCACCTCCCCCTTGAGAATGATGCAGGCAGCAGGGGTAAGAAGGTGCCAGCTTGACACAATAGATGTATGGATGGATTGTGATCAGCATTGTATCAGCCCCCAATAAAATGATTCAGTTAAAAAAAGAAGAAAGCAATAGTCTAGGAAAGAATGATGGCAACATAAGTACGAATATGCCTGATACAATTGATGTATGGATTGTAATAAGAATTGTAAGAGCTCTCAATAAAATGATCAAAACTAAAAAATAAAAGCACCTCCCCACCTCTGCAGAAAGGCATGGTACTTCCTCCACGGTGCCGAGAATGGCATTGTCCGAAACCAAACCCGAACTCACTGCCATCGAGTCCATGAGCAATCCTGTAGTGGGCTTCCAAGACCGTAACTCCTTTGTTTTGGTTTGCCTCACTGCCTTCTGGTGGTTGTGGGAACCACCCAGTGCCGCTCCTGAGAGCCACCGCTGGATTTGAACCGCCACGCCCGCAGGCCGCAGCCCCGCCCTCAACCACTTATGCCACCGGGGCTCAGCCCCCCAAGATTGTAACTCTTTAGAGCAGTAGAAAGCCTCCCTCATTCTCCCACAGGGCAGAAAAGGGTGGTTTTGAACTGCTGACTTTGTGGATTGCAGCCCAAATCGAAACCATTTTGCCACCAGAGATCAGGGGAGATAGGGTCCCCAACTCCATCCCAGGCACTGTGCATGGGTCTGCCCTGGTCAGAGCTCTGCAGGACTTCATCTCGGGTGTGGCAGAATGTACAGCTATTCATTCACCAATAGGCGTTGCGCCTCAGGTTTGGACCCAATATAAAGCTAGGCAATGCATTAGAGGGCAGATGGATACTCAAAGAGATTGTGATTACAGTATCGTGTAACAGGAACAGCCAAATCAAACTCAGTGCCATGGAGTCACCTACCCCAGCACCTACCCCGTGGGTTTCCAAGACTGTAACTGTTTACGGGAATAGCAACCCAGTCTTTGGTTTCGAACTGCTGACCATGCGGCTCATAGTCTGGCTCATAGCCACTATGCCACCAGGGCTTCTCAGTGGTTCACAACTGCTTGGTGGAATTTAGAGAATAGTACGTACAGGGATTAAATGATAGGCCTCCCTGGAAATAGGTTCAGGAAAACCTGCCTGGATGAGTCATTTGTGCAGCAGACCTGAAGAGATGAGGGCAAGAAGAGACTTCAGGGGGAGGAAGGAGAGTGGGCAAGGGTTGGGATGTGCAGGACCTTTTGAATGGAGGTGGGTGAGGAGTCAGGAAATGAGACTAGAAGAAGCCTGGGGTAGTGGGCTGTGGCATATGCACTTAATCTGTTGAGAAATGGATGCCATTAAATGCTTTCAAGCAGAGAAATTGTGTGATGAGGGCTGGTTTCTGGTTTTTTTTAAGTCTGTCAGCAGAATGATGATTGGATTGGAAAGAGGCAAGCAGCAGAGTTAGATAGGAACCTATTGCAATAATCTACAGAAAGCAGTACGATCCTGTGGAAGTAAAAAGGCACTGGGGAATGCAGAGATAGTGGATGGATTAGAGTTACAGTTACATTTCAGCAGGAGAATCTTTAAGAGTTGGCAAAAGATTGAATTTAATTTTCCTTCCTAATTATGTTTTACTTAAATTATTATTTAAATTAGTTGGCATTCCTAGAGCAGCCAAAAAACATCCTAACTGAAAGGCGAAGCCAGATTGCAAATTAAAAGTGAATAATCCCCACATGGATAATTGAGTCAATTATACAGTGTGTTGAACACATACAAATACATTTAGTTCCACAACACTCCACACACTCCCCAATTTATGCAGTATCTGAAAAGATGTGTGTGAATCTACATAAATTATAAGCCCTTGATCCAAGCACAGATTACCTTTCTTGGCACAATTTTGAAAGGGTACCATTTCCCCCCATTTTTCACTCATTTTCCTTTTGTCTTGATATAGTGCCTGGTTCAGAGCCAGCAAAGGCCGGGTCAGATCACTTAGGAAGCTCTTCTCCTTGGTTGCTAGGCTTTAGAGACAAAGCTAGGCTTTCACGCAAACGAGC
The DNA here is from genome assembly GCA_004026705.1 of Nesogale talazaci. Taxonomy (NCBI): domain Eukaryota; kingdom Metazoa; phylum Chordata; class Mammalia; order Afrosoricida; family Tenrecidae; genus Nesogale; species Nesogale talazaci. The sequence goes on along the minus strand of PVJH01007921.1, from coordinate 34,698 downwards.
ACAGAGGGGCTTTGGGTGCGGAATCTTTGCAACCTTGGGCAAAGCCCTTGACCTCACTGAGTCTTCCCTTGCTGATCCATAAAGTGCTTGCGACCCTTCTGCTGGCTCCTCTGAGTCCAGGTGACAATTAAAATTTTATTTAAAGACATACACACTCACAGACCCACTCCTTTAAACAAAAACAAAGCACAAAATTTTGGACCTTTTAACAAAAGACTCTCCAATGAATACAGAGACCTCTCTCTAGAATTCTTCTTATTTTCACAACTAGAGAATTACTTATTCTCGCCACTTGCCACTGTAAAGACTTGATGTGTGCGTTAGTCCGTGTTGACAAGAGAAACAAATCCAGGGACACTCATATATATGTAAGAAATCATTTTAGATTATAGAGCAATTGCATATTGAGAAAACACCCCAGCCCAGCCCAGATCAAGTCCACAAATCCCATATTAGCCCATCTGTCTCATGCTAATCCATAAGACTCGGATAGCCACTCACAATGATGTCAAACACAGGAAGATCATAGGCCAGTGGGTGATAATCTTGTGGATCTAATGACCGTAGAAGCATCTCAGCACTGGCAAGGGTCTCTCTGTGTCTCCTCAACAGGAAGGTGAAGCAGAGAGTGTGACCCTCCCCCAGGGAGACAGAAAGGAAGTTCCCAGAATCCTCATGGGAAGGTCACGCCCATCACAAGGCATTATTGGCCTATGACCTTACAGACAGGCTAACCTCCACCCCTTCTCTCTATCTATCAAGTTGGCACAAAATTATGCAACTACCACAATGTATGAATAATTTCACCCCTCAAATGCAAACCTCCTTCTAAGTCTTTCTGTGGTCGCCAGAGCAGATTCATACATGAAAAAGTCCTTGAGGTGTCCAACTGTTGCCATCTTAAAAAACAAAAATGTATCCCGGGAGGCAGCATTCCATAACCATCCTTTCGCCTTTCCCCCCAAAACCTGTAAACCCGTCTTTATGATAGACTCAGAACCCACACACTTCAGACCCCCACCGATTCCCTATTTTTGTTTTCCTTAGCACAATATAAGGGCTAAAACCTGAGTTCCCTGCTAGTGCTAGTTAGAATAAGAGAAAAAGAGAAGGAAAGGGAAGGGGGAAGCAGTGAGGTATTTCCAGAGAGACTGTTGTCTAAGAATAAGGAGCCCTGCCAGGGTGTGAGGCACAAGATCAATGGTTCAGACTCACCAGCCACTCTGTGGGGGAAGGAGGAGGGTTTTTGCTTCTGTAAATACGCCCAGGCTCAGAAACCCAAAGGTTGACTTCTACTGTGCCCTATGGGGTCACCATGAGGCAGAACTGGCTCCGTGGTAGTGAGTTTGGTTGCTCTGTTTTGCTTTACTGTCTTAGAATAGCCTGGACATGGAGGTAGGGGATAAATAAATGTATCTGCAGACTCTTCCCATCATCTCTTATTGGTCAACATTCTTCTCTATGGTTACATCCTCTCCGCTGTTTTTCTGAGGTGTGCTGTCTGGTGTGCTGCCAGGCAGACACTGGAGCTGCAGAGTGCCCATGGATTTGGGATAGTGTGGGATGAAGACAGGACTTTTCCACAATTGCTTACTCCAAAATATTAAGCAAGCGATTTACCAACATTTAGTGTGCTAGTTAAGTTAGCTATTCTCACTGAGGCTCCCAGTTTTATGAGGTCTCCTTATGACTCCTGGTGAGGCTAAGATAGCTCATCTCCCTGGCATTCCCAGTTATCTGAAGTCTTTGCATCACTCATGACAGAGCTGACTTCCCTGTTGTTAGGATGATGGTTCGCTTCCCTGGAGGCCTGTGGACTGGATTCAAGGGCCATTGTCAATGAGTCCTAACAGGACAGACCTGTTCACCTATCCCCAGGAGTCTGAGGGCTTCCCTCATCACATTCCTCTCCTCTTAGTCACATAGGCATCCCTAAACCATTATCACCTTATAGCCCTTAAGACAGCCCCCTCTTGTGACATGTCCTGACCGGTGGCAGTAGGACTCATATGTCCCCCCCTAAGATTATTTAAGAGGAAAAAATTAATGTTCGCCACCCTCGCTGCTGACTCTCATTCCTGCGTCACTCCTGTCTCCCTCCTGCCTCTGAGCGCCGGATGCTCTCGGCCCCTCTCCCTCATCATGTAATCCCTTCTCCTGCCTCTCTCTCCATACAGGGAAGAGGTGAGCATGTTATATATGTCTGACTCTTATTGTTTCTTTCTCTCTGTGTCATAATCCCTATATCGTTATTATAATAAATAATACGTATCACTGCACAACTGTCTGTTGAACCCTTGATATGAATTTATCAGAAGCCGGCCACTTCTGATAGGATAGTAGAAAATGGGCCTCTGGAGCAACAGGTAGAAGGGACCCCATGCTCCAAGCCCTGCTCCTACCCTCCCCAGACCCCACTTCTCAGAGGCAAGGTGGTAGTGAGTAAGAAAGTGGCAGGGACTTTAAGACCTGAGAAACAGTTCAGAGTTTGCAAGGTCCACTGTATCTGGAAAGCAGAGCACCGTGAAGCCTGGAGAAGAAGCAGAGTGGAGGCTCTCTGAGGAGGTGCATAACTTGTAGACAGTCATGGTCCTTCAGTGCCATCCCAAGACTGGAGTTGCCTTGGCCTTGCTAAGGATGGCCTCTCCCCTCGAAAAGAAACATGAAAGTCTTTACCTCTATCCCTGTAAATATGAGCCCCTATTGGAACAAGGGTATGGTTATCTTCATGAGGTCCTGGTAGATTAAGGTGGGTCCCAAAACTAAATACTTTTTAAAGGGGCATAAAAGACCTCTAGAACTCGGGGGAGGGGTGCAAAAAATTTCTGTCCTAGAAAGCCATCATGTGTGCTATGTTTTAGCACAGTAATACAAGCAACCTAAGACAGACCATAGGAGCTTCAGCTCTTTATTGATGTAACTTTTTTAGTTAAGACACATCTAGTTGTTTCCGGAAGTATAACAGCAAAGTTTGGAGGGAGGACCAGTGACCTTCCTCATGGTATCCAGGAGCTAGCACTGCCTGCTGGGAAGTAACGTCGTGTTGTTTCAACCCCTCTCTTCTGGCGGATTTCTTCCCCTACAATAAACTGCAGACTATTCACACCATCTCCCCACTACCTATGATTTATATTTAATACTCAGTGAAAAGGAACCAGAGGTTGGCCTCCCCCTGCAATTTCCACGGCTAAGTAAACTCTGAATAAATCAAGGAGTTCTTCTCAAACATCCCAGCTCTAAATAGAAAGTATTATTGGACAAAAAGGAGCACCTTCTCTACCAATCAAACTGAAATGACCCATAACTTCTATACATTTTTGTCAGCTTGAGTTGTGTGTGCAAAAAATATTCCTATATACCCCCAATTATTTCGTCAGTGCTTTGAACTAAGTATCTGGCCCATGCCCTTGGTGTTTTAAACATCTGTCGTCTGCCATGTTCCAATGTCTAAGGGTAGTTTAGAGTCCAAAAAGGCAGATGCCTAAAGGACGCCTTGCTATCCATGCCCTGCCCCCAGACAAATAGAAAATACAAAAGACGCCTTTCTGGTTTGTCACAGTCACTTGCCGAAGCCACTGGCCCCGTTTCCCTTGTTCTCAGCACCATGCTGTACACACACCTCCCCCTCTTGCCACACCGTCGCTCAGCTGCAGTTTCTGACCCTGTTTTTAGCTCTGCAGTCAGCGCTTGCCTCATAGGTGTGAAAGAATCAACTGAAGAACATAAACATGTAATCGTTTGTTCCATATACTTTCCCCAGATTCCCAGGGGGGATACAATTTTAAAATTACATAATTTTTTTAATGAGCAGGTTATGTCAATGTTCTTGTTTAGCCTAGATGCATGAGGAATAAACAATGCTGGGACACAATTTTTTTTCTGGGAAAAAAATTCTGGACACCATATTGACATCCCAGGCAGTGATGCAGAAAGGAAGTATGAAGCTGAGGTCAGAGCTTCAAAGTCCTAAAACAGAAAAACAAGCACAGTATCAAGGTCACAGGCCATGTTTGCCCATAAAAATATTATGTAGGCTTATCCACTCTTAACCAAATGGAGCCCTGAGAAGGAAGTAGGAAGAGAATCCCTGGCAGCATACTGCGTTACCTACTAAGCTGCTAACAATTAGGTCAGCAGTTCAAAATAACCAGCCACATTGTGGGAGAAAGATGAAGTCTTCTCCTCCTTGAAAGCATTTGAGTCTTGGAAACATACAGAAACAGTTCTATTCTGTTCTATATGGGCTATGAGTTGAAATCAACTCAATGGCAGTGAGTTTGGTTTGACAGCAAAAATTTATGATCTATGAGCAGACTCCATTGAAATTAATCTCAATTTCAAGTGGGGAATCACCCAGTCATTTCAGTTTGTACCTAGCTTCCTCCATTCTAATTCCCAGGACTGACATTTAGGTATAGCTTGTATAAGACACTGACTGGTTTCTTCAGTGCTTTCCATCAGTGAATAGAGTGGAAAAAGAATTAGAGGGAACATATAGGAGAGTGAAGCAAGCTTCCAGTTGCCTTTCACTGGGTGACTGATACAGACAATGATGGATTTGATGTGCTGGTCATTAAATGGATGATGTTGTACCAAGAAGTCCTTCTTTCTGCTGCACATAAGGGTGCCAGGCCTGGAGTCAGGGTCAACTTGATGTCAACCAAGAGAAGTAAGAAGAATAAAGGGAACAAAAAACCCTGAAGCACCCAGACACACACACGGAAAGGGGGGATAATCCCCCCACCAATAGCAAAACCACAAGGAAAGAAGCCCAGCTTCTTCACACTCTGGGGAAAGTATTTGCCAAGAAAAGAAATAGAAGCATCTGTCTGCCGCCTAAATGTAGGCCCCCACTATGCTGACACACTGAGAATTCTCTTTGTATTTCCCAGTTCAGAGAGGAGTAGAATGGGGAGATGAACAGTTAACCAAGAGAAGGCCTTTTAAATGAGTGATAGTCTCAGAACCTCACTGAGGCAGTTCTACACAGTGCTATAGGCTTGTGAAGAGTCAGAATAGAGTTGGTAGCATGGCGTTTGGTTTGGTTTTTTGTTTCATTTTTGGCATATCTTTGCTAAGTCTTCCTGGCCATTGTTAATGCTGACAGTATTTGGCCCAAGAGTTCTGAAACCCCACTTGCCAGGGGGGTGTGTGTCAATCTTTGCAGGTCAGGATTCTGGAGGAACCTCTGGAGTTTGTCCCCTTCATCTTTCTGACTGAGGAAACAACTAAGGGGAATGGTCTCTAGGTTACCTAACAACAGAAATATCACAAGTCAATAACTTTAACAAACATATTTATTCTCTCACAATTTCGGAGATCAAAAGTCTAAATTCAGAACACAACCTTTAAGGGAAAGACTTTTTTCCTCTATCATTTCTGGAGGCAGGTTCTTGCATTGACCTTCCCTGTGTCTCAGCACTTCTCTGAAGAGGCACCCCAGTTCCACAGGATACACTCTTCTCCTGTCTCTTCTTTCTTGATGATAGTCTGTCCCTCTGAACTCCCCTTGCTTTGTCACGCTTTGATATCTCAGAAGGGCTGAACAAAATACAATCTAATCCTGAAGATATAGCCTTCCTTTTTAACACAACTGCCACTAATCATTCACATAAGAAAGGTTAGGATAATTATATCAGATCACAAAATGGAGGATAACTACATAATACTGAGAATCATAGAACAATCAAGTTGACACATATTTGTGGGGTACACAATTCAGCTTGTGACAATAAGCAAACTTAAAACATTAAACTACATCTATTGATCACAAATGATGGCTAGAGAGCTAGTAAATATAAAGAGAAAGAGAAAATAAAGGAAAAAAATCCCTTGAGGTAAAAAGCAAAAAACATAAAAAGTACATTCATTGATGTCCCAATGAAAATTGCCCTCCTCCCACCATCCCCCTCCCCATTATTAACACTGGCTGAAACTCACAGACACTCTTAATTATTTCCCATTGCTGAGTCTGGGCTAAAGGAAAGGATATAAAAGAGTGAAATGGGAAAGTGAACAACCAGGACTGATTTAGAAGAATCAGAGACTCTTATATGACACAACAAATAAAGGGCTGACCTGAAGCCTAAAAACGCCTCCCTACCAGGTACTGAACATATCCCTCCCAAGAGGACTAAGTCCTGATAACATTAGAAAGTAAAGAGCTAACCCATCAGCTACCTTCCACTTCAGTTGGGTTCTCCCCATCCTTCCCATTAATTTTCTTATGCAAAAACATAGATAGAATGCAGTAATGTTGCATCAAGCTAACCTCCTGGATCGAAAGACAAACAGATCTCATATGAATGGGTAAAGGAATCAAGTAGACTTGGCATACACTTTTACAGGAAAGACAGAGGTCTAGGCAGAACAAACTAAGCACAAAGATTAAGCATCAATGCACATGCAAGAGAGAGAGAGAGAGAGAGAGTATATTATATCAAGAAAATGGTCACACAGTTGTTGAAGCCGACGAGTTCATGTCTAGGTAGGTTCCAAGTGGGCCAGAGGCATCCTCCCAACTCAGGTAGCTGTGAGGACTGAGGAAACAAAATTGACAGAAAGACCAAAGGCTGGTGGTTGCAGAGGCAAATAAATCCTAGGTTGGCACATTAGATGGGAAGTCTTTGATGACTCTAGGGATCAACTAGCAACATGTCAAGCACCATACTCAAGAACTGGAGGACAAGGGGCCAGGGGCAGGATCCACACCCAGCAACTAGAAAACAATCTTTCCTAAGGTGTCCATTAACAAAGGAATAAACCACACCCTCAGGGATACCTATTTGCATCGAAGCTGTAACCAGAGTACAAGAGTGACATTCCTGTGCAATTCCTGGATAGTATAGTTATAGGTATCCCCGCCTGTCACGTGGGAGACCGGGGTTCGATTCCCCGAAAGTTAGTGCTCACTTAGGCAACACATATACTAAAAAAGAGTGGCATTCCACATTAATCCGATCCTCTTAGGAAGGCTTTTGATTGATTGACTGTGATTAGATTGTGTTCAAGTAGACTGTGGGGGATTACTAGGTATTAACTGCCAAACCCTGAGCATCCAGCTATCAAAACACATAAACAAACAAACAAAAAAGGTCAACCTGGAACAAAGTATAAATTAAGAGACAGAAGAAAATTTCCTGTAAGTGCTTCTTCAGAGGGAACTTAGTAAGAAAACAATTCAGTAAAACAAGACCTAAAAGACAACTTGATAAAAGACATAATAAGGGCTGAGCCCTGGTGGTATAGTGGTTGTGCGCGGGACTGCAGCCCACTGGGATGGAGGTTCAATTCCAGTAGTGGGGCTGGGCCTCCTACTCCCACCACCAGAAAGCAGTGATGCCAAAAAAAAAAAAAAAAAACACACATAATAAAATATAACTTGCTTTGGAAAGCCAAAGAAAGACATTGAGGCGTGAACTCACACCAGTGTGTAACTAATATATAAATTAAAATTAGCAAGAAGCAGACTAGGCGCATATTGACAGAAGTGAAGGATATCCATAATGAATGCAAAGGAAGAGGAAAATAGATGTTAGAAAAACATCCAACCTAAAGATAAGTTGTGTCCCCTGGCAAATAACCCAACAAATACACAGTAAAGTCATCCAAATATTGTAATAAAGAGTTTGACTTAAATTTTTATGTTTGCTGACAGCCTTCAAGCCTCAATACTCCCTCTTCTGCTTCTGCTCAATATCTGTGGAAATTAAAAAGAAACTAAACTTAAAGACAGGCCAGATGTTCCCTGGGAAACTTTTAAGGCAACAGTAAGAAATTCAAACTAGGTAAGTCCAAGCCAAAATTAGGGAACTCTCTCATCCCACTTTCTATCATAAAGCCCCAAGTCAGTTTGTCTCTCCCTGGTCTTTCAAACGATATTTTTAGACTTGCTGTGGAGCACCTACTATTCTCCCCAGAAAGTCACCGGGTAAATATTCAACCTTTTGTAACCACTTTAGTGTATGTCCAGCACCGTCCACCGGATGTTGGACGGAGGCTTCAGCCCACCACAGAAGGAAGTTTCCCTAATGTGCTGGGGAAACGAAATCAGCAGCTTAATGAAGGAGAATATTATTTGCTAGGGGAATATAATAACATACTGGTATGGGAACAGATTCTGGTAAAATGACTTACCTCCAAAGACAAAGAGCTCTTCAGCATCCGCTCTCACTGTGAATGAGTCCATTCCAATCCATGCTGGTCTTGTTAGGTGCCAGCAAATTGGTTCCGACTCAGCAACCCTACCCAGCACTGCCGAGTCTGTCACAAGAGCATGATTGCATGCTTAAGCCCATAGCTGCAGCCACCTTGTCCATCCATCTTGCTTTTCGCTGCCCCTCTGCTTTACCAAGCATGATGTCCTTCACCAGAGCCTGGTCTCTCCTGACAACATGTCCAAAGATCTTGAAAGCAAGTCTCCTCCTTCTTGCTTTCCAGGAGCGTCCTCACTGTACTTCTTCCAAGACAGACTTGTTTGTTCTTTTGGCAGTGCCTGATATTGTCAACATAGGTGTGTCACTGCTTTTGCTTCTCTAGAAAAACCCAGCCTAACACATTAACTCTCTCCACCTTTTATCAGATACTTATAGATTAATATTATCATATCAAACATTGTGACATTACTTTTAAACTACATGAACTTCATTTCTTTTTAAAATAAGTGTTAGTTTTAGAGAACTTAATGCTAACCATCTGCCACAGTATCTCCATTCCTGAACTATTTCTTATTAGCTAACCTGACTATCTGTTTTTCCACAAAGAACATAGTAAAACTATCAATGCAGTCATGTTTCAGAAAATCTTTCATAATTGAGTAACATTTGGCTAAAATAATGTACTTTTCTTAAAACTGTAGACTTTGTGATGGAGAATTGTATATCATGGGCATTGCTGATGTCAGATAGGTCTGGATGAAATTATAGCTCATTAGAAAGATGTTTTTATCTGGCAGTCACATGACTCCCATGATCTGCAGACAATATGGCAGGATATTGTTGCATGTACGAAGAAATAGAGGTTGATGCATCAGATCCAGGATTCAGACCCAGCAAAAAGCTAACAAGTTTTCTATAGCATCTACTGATACATCGGGAGTATATCTCACCTCCTAGGAAATCTCCTTTCAGTTGCATTAGGGCTATGACCAAAATCTGGGAGTAGCATTCCACTCTAATCTTCTTACAATTGCTTGGCCTCTCACATCAGATTACATTGTGAGTTAATTACATACATTGTGAGGTCACATCATGGGGCATATTGAGACCTCAACTGACAAACCACTGTGGATCCTGCCTTGGTCAAATTAAAATAAAACACAGCATGCACAGATATAATAAGGTTTTTTTTTTAATTTTTTCCTTATAGAAGTACCTAATTAAGTCCAAACAGGACAAAGACAAAACAAACATATCATTTAGATGAAGGAAACCATGAAAATGAGACCATAATGTTCCGAAGTTAATTGAGTTTCTTGATACAACTTTGCCAATCTTTTCCAAGCGTAGTTCATCTTCTGTCTGTCTTTCCAATAGATTGTGTCTTTCAAGAGGAGTGGCATATCTGTGTGTTTTAATGTTTTCCTGATGTCCTGGGTAACTTTTGCAACAAGCACTCATTTTATCACTATGGATAGATGAAGTCTAAATTTAGGAATGATTCTCTTCAGAAGTGCTTCAAGAAGTGCTTCATGACTTCTCAGTTTTACATGGGTAGGCTTCTACTCATCTGCTGAAGGTATCCACAGAGACTAACACGAATCTTGTTCATATAAGTCTCAACGATAAACTTTCTGAGCTATGTGAAAATGGCATCCCTTCTATAATGGGTGCTACAATGGAAAGCCAATATTGTTTCTTTCTGCAAGTGTTTAGGGACTGAAATTATTTCCTGCAAGTTACAAATCTGTTCTCCTGGGGTTCAATGAAAGTCATCCTTGTGATTATTGGCAGACATAGAGTATTCATTCAACAACTTTTTCTATGTCCTCAGGTGTGTATTAAGGCTCAAAAGAGTCTAGTCCTAAGTCATGGACCATAGTCAAGGCTTATAAACTATAGGATCTAGTAGTCATTTTTACTGCCAAATGACCTCAGTGGTTCCTCAGGGTGTTCGATGTCTTAGCTCTTGATGCCCTAGGAAGTATATGACAGCTAACTGGGCAGTCCCTTTGACTGTATCCAGCAGTTGCAAGATTTGCAGACTGTGCTCATTTCCTTCTTGGTCCATCATCCACAGCCCTATATCTTTCTGAATAGTTTTGTGTGCATGTGGTACAGAGAATACATAAGCTTACTTTGACCTAGAATGAGGCACTCTGGGAACTCTCTCTCTTTCTCTGCTACTTCCTCTTCCTGCTTTCTGGAATTCTGTGTGCCTCAAGGGGTGGCCCCATGTGAGCCAGTCAATACTGAGAGCTGCCACTGCCACATCATGTTCCCACTTGCCTCGAGTCCATATGACTCGGAATCCCCGGCCTGTGATCTTCCTCTTTCTATGCCATCAGCATGAAGTTACGTGAGTCTGAAGTGGGGCTTAAGGACTAGCATCAGATTTTTAACTTAAGTTGGACTGGACTGGGACATCTGCTTATATAGTTACAACTGCATATATAGTTCCTTGTTGGTATAAAGGCCTTTCTCCTATGTCGATTTGTGTTTTGGATTTGTTTCTCTAGACAACCCAATGTAACACAGTCTGGCTTACTGGGATAACTTCGTTTGTAATATGTGTATGATTACACAATGATGGATAAGTCTCTGTGGTCGTTAGGTGACTTCTGTCAATTTGATGATGCTTGAAAGTGTAGGGGCGCCACCAGTTCAGCGGTCCAGCAGCGGTAGTGGCCAGGGCGTCCCGGAGGCCTGGCCAGAGCAACAAGTCAGTCTGAGAGGATGCCGCAGTGGATGGAGAGTGCTGAGGAAGCCACGCAGCCCGCTGAGGCTGATGTCCATGCTGAGACATGTTCTCAATGAGGGCCACTTACCTGGGTGGGGAGCTGATGGTGAATATTAGATGTCCTAAAAACATCCCGCGGCATTTTAAAATTAAATAAATATATTACATGTGGCAGTCATGTGCTTATGTTAATTTTATGATTGAGATGTAGGGGTGGAGTCTAGCCTGTTAATCTGGAGATAGCCATTGAGTAGCCAATGAGGCCTCTATGTGGCCATGGCTTTCTCCTGAGGCTTCTGGGAAATCTCGAGATATTTCCCATGTGAAGATGAGAAGCTATCTTCCCCAGTTGTTGAGAGTTAGTTTCAGAGGCAATTAGTCACCGAAAAGACAAGATAGCAGCGTCTGAGGAACCGGAGGAGCTAGCGGAGAGACCACACGGCCTTGATGGACCCAGACCTCTGAAGCTGGAGTGGCATGCTGGTGATGGACCCTGAACCCTGGAAGCAAGAAGCCATGGGGAGACCCCTGCCAGTGCCAGAATTCTGCACCCACTGATCTGTGACTTCGTGAGTCAGAGGGAGACTTTGTAGACTGATTTCAGGCATATGGGTTAATATCGGACTTAAGACTTTGTACTGGACTGGATTGGGATGCCTTCTTAGTGTCATATTCCTTTTGTATTTAAACCCTTTCCATATATCTATATGTGTGTCTATGAAATTTGTTCCTCTAGTCTGTCCGGACTAACACATTACACTACTATTTTTGCATTCTACAAACATTTTTATTGCTCTATATAGACCAAATTTTCAATCAAGAACCCCTCCCCCTCCCCCGGTCAATGGTGTCCCACTTAAAATCTGGTCACTTTAAGATTATAAGCTTCTGGAAAATGTGAATAAACTAACCAGCTTGAGATATCTTGAAATGAAAGGTGGTGATATAAACATCAGTAGGGACCTAAAAGATGTCAACCAGAAGCAGGCCGGCCTGCAGCCTTCCCGGGAGCGGTTCGGTTGAGTTGAGGAGCAGGAGACAGATCTTGAGCAGGCAGCCTACAAGTTGGATGCCTAGTCGAATAAACTGGAAGCCAAGTACAAGAAGCTGGAGAAACGATGCAAAACCGATTCCTGTGGGACAGCGTCTGTTTTTATTTTTAACCATTAAGAATGTTTTCTACGCACTGCACCCCTGAAGTGACCTGGTGGACTGGGTCTGCCCCTGAACTCCCATGGAGGCGGCATCCTTCAGAAACGCACACTCTCAACTCCTGACCTTCTCCTTTGAAGGCTTTGCCACACATTCAGAGCAGAGATTCGAAGTTCAGAATCAACCTGGGCTTGCCACTGTGATCAGAGGAGAGGACCTATTTTCTCTGGTATTGGTTGTTTGTTATTTTTTCAAATGGCTGATCTTTATGTTATGGTGGAAATGGTTTTTTGCTATTATTAATGCTAATGTATTGTTGACAAAAATCTAAATTTAAAAAGGGAAAATAAATTAAAAAAAAAAAAAGAATGTTAGGGGTGCAACCCATCCTTTCAATTAGGTCACACAGTAATGGTACCTCTTTGGATAGGATGTCTTCTTACATGCATGGAAACTGAGAACTTCCCCTTCCTTCTGTGTCTTTACCTTCCTGTCTCCTGGGACTCTGCCACCTCCACCTCAGTCCCGTGAGGGCTGCCCAAGGGGAGGAGCTGTCCATACCCTGCCATGCTTCCACCTTCACTGGGTCTGTGATCTTCCTGATTCCTGCTTCACTTTTCTATACCACAGGCCTTCAGTGACGTGACTCTAAAGAGGGCCCTGCAGACTAGCTTTGGACTTACAGACTTGAGGTCGACTAGTTTGGGATGCCTTGTTGATATAAAATTCTGCTTAGACATTTATGAAAAGTGTCACTTGATTTGTTTCTCTAGACAATCTGGCCTAACTCAGCCCCTTTAGTTATAGGAGGGAGAGTGACTGGGTTAAGGGAGATTACCCTCTGCAACTCAAAGTGTGGGGTTGTCTAAAAGGATGGCCTGGTATTTTCCCATCCTTTTTGTGGTTAGCAAGTACCCACCTTTTTGTTCAAGAAAGGGTAACACACACTTTGGAGTGTATACATTCATCCCTTGATGGTCCCCCCGGTTGTTTAGGTAAGTTACAGGTCTTCTGGGTATGTGCAGAGCTTGGGCACGGCTCCCGTCCACATTCTCTGTTTCCCATATTATGAGTCAAGTCCAAAAGTTGTCACATGTCAGGCAGAGGCAGTGAGTAACTTGATTTTGATTCAGTCCAAGGCCTTCTGGCTCTTGAGAGGTCACATGAAGGGACTGATTCCTACCCTCAAAGGACTTTGTAAAGGGGCCTGGCAATCCATGGAAACGGCCCTTCTTAAAAATCTCAAAGTTGCTTTCAAGATTTGGGAGGGACTATCTGCACCCAGTTTCTGATTTATCAAGAAGCAAATAGTAACTTGTATTCCCTTTTTGCTTGATGATTCAAAACCTTGGTGGAATTTTATCGGAGTCTTTCTTTCTTTCTTTCTTTTTTTTTTTGGTGGCATCACTGCCCTGGTGGGAGTAGGTGGCCCAGCCTTGCTCCTGGAGACCTGCTGCTGGATTTGAACCATCACCCTTTTGAGATGAAGTCCCGCACACAACCACTACGCCACCAGGGCTCAGCCCCTAGAGTCTTTCTTGGAATCATTTCCCAACTATATAAATCAGAGGAAGAAAAAATGTTGTATACAAACATAATCCCTTGGGGTTGTTCATCTTCATTAAAACTTATTGGAGGGCTGAGCCCCGGTGGCGTAGTGGTTGTGCACAGGACTGCGGCCCACTGGGACGGACGTCAATTCCAGCAGTGGGGCTGGGCCTCCTACTCCCACCACTGGAGAGCAGTGATGCCCCTCCCCCCAAAAAAAAAAAAACTTATTAGAACCTCCCTTAGAGGGAATTGCACCTCCCAACCAAAGTTTGCCTTTGGACCAAACTGAGTAAATACACAGTCAGGTTTCTTTGTGGGTGGAGTGGGGTGGGAGTTGGGGTGGGGTGTAACTGAAGGAGTGACATAAAGGGAAAAACAAGCTATGGAAGGAAACAGTAAAGCCCACAGACTCTTGGAAATCCAAAGGGGGAGCTCCACTCCACCCAATAGAGTCAAAGTCAATCAATGGCAAGGAGTTTAGCCCAAACTATTTTTCCTTAGCTGCTTTTTTCCTATCTTTTGCCAAATTTCCTAATAATTCTATTCAGGTTGTTAGAACTTTTTTAGAACTTTTTTCTTCGTGTTCTCAGCAAATCTTCAGGGTTGTCCTAAAATCAAATGTCTAAATTTAAAAGAAGCTTGAGATGACCCAAATCTGACTTTTTGTTCACGGGTCAATCTTTAAAGCACACATTAATATACTTTAGCACTATAATAGTGAGGTTTTTTTTCAAGTTGGCTAGGCTAAGATCTGCCATAGTGTGGCAATAAGGCCTTCTTCATAAAGTACAGGCCCAAGTTTGATGCTGTCTCCTTGGGGGGTGGCCTATTTTATATCTAAAAGCAGGCTGTGGAAGATTGGCTTTCTCTCTTCTTGCTGATGTGGTTCACAAATATCTTGAGCTCATAGAATTTGACCCCCCTCTACCATTGTCTGCTTATCTGAGGAGCTAACAGTAGTCTGCTATAACATCTGAACTCCCTCCACTGTCCTCTGATCTTCTGGCTTCCCGGGCTTAGATAGTCATGTGAGTCATGAAAAGAGGACGGTTTAATATCTGACACACGCATTGAGATAGATACATAGATGTTAACCACTTGAACAACCATGCAAGTCACTTGTCTTCAAAGAAATGTCTCTTTGATACATACACAAATGTCTAAATCACTGGATATGTTTTCTTGAAAACTCCAGCCTTCCACCCTAAAGCTTTTATATGTACTTGAAAGCACAAAAGAAGGTGGGAAGCTTAGAAAAGTTTACAATGTCAAACCATATGAACCATGTAGCACACAGCACAAATAAATATAAATTTAAGCTTCGCTCTTTACTTAGCCAAAAATATTTGAATTGTGTTTTTCACATCAGCTGGTAAAATGTAAGGACTCCCTTGGAGTTACTCCAGGTCTCCTTTTAGGAAAACTTTCTGTTTCTAAGCACTTCTGCCTGTGTCTCCAAACCCGCACCGACCCAGGTGACCCAGGTCCTCCAATTCCGGATGATTTGCTCTCGATGTCCTGTGTTTCCTCAATGCACAGTAGACTGGCTCTTTAGCAAGCAGACGACAGAGCTTTTTATTATCCGTGCAGTGTCATAGTTCGTGAGGCACACTGAAAACACAATTGTGGGAGCAAGGAAAACACGGCCAAACTAAAGGTTTTTCTCAATTAATTATGTAACATGGGCTCACTACCAATTCATAAAATGGACAAATCTTAACACACACACACACACACACACACACAAATCCCATTCACACACCAAGTTCTGAAGTCAAAAACCCTAATGATGGGAATTTGAATCACATATAATTTAATTCATGAGGACCCTGAACCAATCAGCCCTATCTCTTTGGGCTGAGGACTCACAGGGAGGAGACCCAGGACTTACTGGTAAGCTGGTTTACCGGTCTTGCTGAACCTTCTCAGTAGACAAGGTAGTTAGGTGACTCCAGGGGCTCAGCCCCTGCCAATTTGGGTGCTGAGGGAAAGTTTTCCTGAGTGGCTGCTCCTCTACTGATTGGCAGAGGTCTAAAAGACCTCACAGGTAGCCTGAAAGGAGAAGCCAGGGACCTGAATGGCCCAGCGGAGAGGCAAACTTTTTTTACAGAATGCATAGCGGGTGATTCTGGGGGTCAATTCACAGCACAGCGGCAAAAGAGAAAGTGAGCATATTTCTTGAGTTGCAAAGGAACCCAGATGGTTATGTGTTGGGCTCCAAACTGCAAGGTCAGCAGTTCCAAACCACCAGCCCCTCCACAGGAAAAGGCGAGGCTTTCTCCTTCCCAAAGGAGTTACGCTCTGGAAAGCTACAGTTTTATTCTGTTCTATGAGTCGGATTCGAACCGGGGCCGTGCGTTTGGGTCTTGGTGGCAAGGGAGCCCAGGTGACGTAGCGGCTTACACTTTGGGTTGCTTACCTCAAGCTCCACTGCTGCAACCACAGGCCACCCTGCAGGAGGAAGATGAGGCTGCCTTCTCGCGTCATCATCACGACTGAAAATCTGGCACACTCTAAGGGGCAGTTCTACTCTGCTCCATGGGGTCGTTAGGAGGCGGAATCCAACTGGCGGCAGAGAGTTGAGCTGAGTGGACTTTGTCCATCAAATCTGCTTGCTCGAGCTGCAGGTCCAGGGGAGACGATCATCAGGGGCAATTCTACTTGAGACCAGCTGTCTGGGTCTCCGATGGCTCCTTCAAGGGTCAAGTCCACATTCCCACTGCTGGTACCGTCGGTGCGCTTTGTCCTATACATGGTGGTGGGCTAATTGCTAACGTTCAAAGAGAAAACAGCAAATGTGCGGTGCTTTATCGTAAATTCTAAAAGAACCGCAAGATTGAAATAAAGACCAGGGCACAGGGCATGAAACCACAGTGAGACGTTGGGGCCCCGTGTGTGGTGGCAGCCTTGCATACCACTGGCTGCTGAAGAAACTTCAGTCTGTTTGTTTGGGCTTAGCAGGGTATTTTATGAATTAATATCACCTCTTTTTTGCAGTGATGCCCATAAAAAATCACCTCTTTTTTATTTTTTAACTCTAAATTAATTATAAGAATTAAGAATTTTGGGCTGAGCCCCGGTGACATAGTGCTTGTGCGTGCGACTGCGGCCCACTGGGTTGGAGGTTCAAATGCAGTAGCAGCTCTCCAGGAGCAAGGCTGGGCCTCCTACTCCCACCACCAGAGTTCAGTGATACCCCAAAACAAACAAACAAAAAAGAATAAAGAATTTTCTTCAGTTTCTTTCTTTCACCCATGTTTATAAATTATTTTCTATGTATCTCCGTATAACACATGATAAATATTTAACACATATTTCTAAATCTAGCTATAACAAAATTACCGGCATTACATTTAACTAACATTCACAAAGCCATTCCGAGTTGATAAGATTTTCTGTAATTTGTTTGATCTCATACTTTGGTCATCTGTATTGCTTAAAGTTCCAACAAAAACAAGGCATACTGTGTCCTGTCAAGACATAACACTCTCTACTTTTACATATAGGTTCTATAATGCATTGCGATGACCACACAGAACTACCAGACAATATTCTTTTTTTAAATATATATATTTTTAATTTTACTGGGGGCTCTGACAGCTACTACAACATTCAGTACATCATTTGTATCAAGCACATTTGCACACATGCTGCCACATACATTTCCAAACATTTTCCACTTGAGCCCTTGGTACAAGCTCCTCTCTGAAAAAAAACAAAACAAAAACCTCCCTTTTCCCCTCCCCCCCTTTTTAAAAAATGAATCATTTTATTGGGGGCCTATACAACTCCCATAACAATCCCTAACAACATCAGTTGTATGCAGGCCACTTTTACACACCCATTGCCATCATCACTCTCAAAACATTCTCCCTCCCTCCAGGCCCCCATTATCAGCTCCCTATATTACCCTTCCTCCCCACCTTCCCTTGAACCCTTAGTAATTTACAAATTATTTTTTTCATCCTGTATACTGTATAATGTGTCACAACACTCACTTCCCTGTTGTCCGTGTCCCAGAGAGGAGGCTACGTGTAGATCACTGAAGTTGGTTTTCCCTTTCTATTCCTCCATCTCTCCACCCTCCTGGTATTACCACTGCTATTACTAGTCTTGAGGGATCATCTATCCTAAGTTTCCCATGTTTCCAAGTTCACTATACATCTCCTGGATGTACATCTCCTCACTGTACATCTAACTGGATTTATGTGGTAGAATTGGGGTCATGATAGTGGGTGGGAGGCAACATGGGAACTAGAGGAAGGTTGCATGTCCTGCCCTGTATCTTAACTGGCTCATCTCCTCCTTGTAACCCCTCTGCAAAAGGATGTCACCTCACCTATTGATGGGCTTTGGGTCCCCAATCTGTACTCCCCCTCATTGATAATAATATAATTTTAGCTCATGGATGCCTGACAGACAATATTCTTAATCAGTGGGCTAGTTAAGGAAGTTAATAGGTTACAATGAGGGTGAGAAAGACTCGGGAGACAGCTTTTGAAAAGGCCTTTCAGGGCTACTCATCAATCAATACCCAAAGGCCATGCTCTTCCCCTGACCACCTTAACCTGAAGGCATTCAACTCAAGCGCCAGTAAACCTGCATCAGAAGACACTCAGCTCCACCTCTGTAGGTCAGCAAGCCCAGCTCCCAGCTCAGCTTCGCTTGCTCTGGAGCTGGGAAGCCCACCCATCAGATCTGAGGCTGCTGGTGCCACTCCTCGGATGGCAAAGCTGTCTTCGGGATCAAGGCGGTTCCCTGCTCCTGGACTGTAGGGTCCAGCAGAGGCTCTCCACTCCTGGCTGTGGCTGGTAGTGAAATCCCCATTCCCATTTCTTTGAGGGCTCAGCTTATTCCCACCAGGATGGCTAAGAGAGTAAATCTGTTCACAATGGCCCACAGCATGTCCTATCAGTGTCTTCCCCCGCCTTCTTCCCCAGACCCACGCAGCAAAAGCTCTTTGAGACTGCATAGAAGAGCCATCTGAGGCGCAGTGGTTGTGTGCGGGACTGTGACCCACAGGGCTGATGGTCCAAATCTTGCAGCAGCTTTCCAGGAGCAAGGTGGGGCTTCCTACTCCCACCAGGGCAGTGATGAAAAGCGGGGGAAAAAAAACGAAGAAGAGCATTCTGAAATAACTCACTGCCCCGCATACACTTTTTACAAGAACAGTTATTATTTAAAAAATAATGAAAACAAAATGAATTAGACTTATGTGCAGCTTTCTTTGTATTCACTGTTAAAATATTACATAACAATAAACACACTTGGGGTGACCCAAAACATTAACATCATTCTCATGGTTTACAAATGGTAAAAATACAAATTCATTAATCAGTTCTATGATGACAAAGGCTTTTCCTGCAGGATGTGTGTGTGTGTTTTCAAGGAAAAAGTTCTGTGTAAATTATTAATAATACTACAGTTGAAAAGAAAGAAATCCCTTTTTAAAATGGTCCATATTTTATTTATGGAGAACTGTAAAAGATCTTCTCTTTAGTGTTTGCTTTAGATTAGTAAATTGACTAGATGGGCACAGTTCCTTTTCTCCCTCCAGCTCAGAATTAGTAAGCACCAGTACAGCACAGTGGGGTTTCCAAGGAACCTGAACTGGACAGTCCTGAGATGCCTTATTAGAGTCCCCAATTTTGTTTGACTCCTTCACAGAATCTAAACAATCTCATTGTTCTAATATCATGCCATGGCCACTCTCTATTCTGTGGGTCAGACTGTCCCCTGAGGGGCACTGGCATGACCCAGAGGGGTTCTAAAAGCAGATTCCTATACTTTATCTCAGATGATAGGCAACAGTGTGCTTTCAATTTCCAGAGGGGCACTGAGTAATTTTTTTTCCTGAAAAGGGAGTGGTAGATCAAATCAGTTTGGGAACCTGTGCACTAGTAGAGCCTGGCAATTCCTCCGTGGTGGACTGTTCTTCAGAGGGTTTTCATGTGCAACTATTTTCATCCCTACAGTGCTCTGAATACACTCGTGTTGCTGTTCCCTGCCATCCACACACAGGGAGCCTTGAGAGCTCCACAGAAAACAACAGTGCTCAGCCCTGTCCTCGCCTCACAGCGCTTATGTCTGAGCCCATTGTTGTGCCAACCCATCTCCCGGGGGCTTGTTTGACGACCCTCTACTTTACCAAACCTCGTAACTTTTTCCAGGGCCTGTTCTAGCCTGATAGCATGTCCAAAGTACTTGAGACAAAGTTTGGTCATCCATGACTCAAAGTGCCATCTGTCCAGACTTCTTCCAAAATAGGGAAGAGTTGTTCTCCTGGGAGATCTTCTTGGTGTTAGGTCCCTTAAGACTGTTCCTATCCAGACTGACCCTTCATATGCACCACAGAATGAAACACTGCACGGTGCTGCGCCATCCCTACAAGTGGCTCTATGCTTCAGCCCATTGACACGACAACTGTGTCAATCCATGTCGCACTCTGAGGGCCTTCCTCTTTTCCCTGCCCCTCCACGTCCCCAACATACTGTCTTTCTTCAGGGACTGATCTTTCCTGACAATATGTCTCAAAGATAAAGTTCTGCCATCTTTACCTCTAAGGAACACTCTAGCCATACTTCTTCCAATACAGATCAGTGTGTCCTTTTAACAGTCCATGGTATTTTGAGTATTCTTCTCCAGCCCCATAATTGAAATGCATCTATTCTTCTACAGGGTTCTGTATTCAGGGTTCAATTTTCACATGCACACAATACAATGGAGAATGCACATGACATGGAGAAGGACCCCGTTATTTCTCAAAGTCAGATCCTTGCCAGATGATCCCCTCAGACAAGTGGGGAGAGTGGTGATACCGGGAGAAGGGAGGAGAGATCGGGTAGAAAGGGGGAACTGATTACAAGGATCTACATACAACCTCCTCCATGGGGGATAGACAACAGAAAAATGGGTGAAGAGAGATATCAGACAGTGTTGGATATGACAAAATAATAATAATTTATACATTATCAAGGGTTCATGAAGGAGGGGGAGTGGGGAGGGAGGGGAAAATGAGGAGCTGATATCAAGGGCTCAAGTGGAAAGCAAATGTTTTGAGAATGATGATGGCAACAAATGTACAAATGTGCTTGATACAATGCATGCATGTATGGATTATGATAAGAGTTGTATGAGTCCCCAATAAAATGATTTTTTATAAAGTAAGATCCTTGCTCCTTAATACTCTAAAGGAGTAGCAGATTGACCTAATACAACTTGCCAATACAACTTGTCTTCTGATCTCCTGACTGCCGTTTCCATGAGCATTGATTGTGGATCCAAATAAGATGAAATAATTAATAACTTAAGCCTATTCTCCATGTATCATGATGTGACCTACTGGTCCAATTGTGAGGATTTGGTCTTCCTTACGGTAAGACTGTAATCCTTGATCTTCATCAGCAAGTGCTTCAATTCCTCCTCACTTTTAGCAAGCAAAGTTGTATCATCTTCATATTGCAGGTTGCCAATAAGCCTTCCTCCAATCCTGATGCTACACTTTTTATCACATAATCTACTTTCTCTGATTTGCTTAGCATATGGATTAAAAAGGATGATGAGAGGATACAATCTTGATGCACATCTTTCCTGCTTTTTTTACACAGGAATGCAGTATTCCTTTGTCCTGTTCTCACAACTGCCTCTTCACTTATGTACAAGTTCCTCATGAGCACAATGAAGTATTCTGGAATTGCCATTCTTTTCAAGGTTATTCACAGTGTATTTTGGTCCACATAGTTGAATGTCTTTGCATAGATAATGAAAGACAAGTATATAGCTTTCTGGTGTTCTCTGCCTTGAACCAAGATCCACCTGACATTAACAACGATATCCTTTATTCCATGCCCTCTTCTGAATCCAGTCTGAAATTCCTGCTACAACTGGTGTTGGATGCTCTTAAGAAAATTTTACTGGTGAGTGATATCAGTGATGACAGTTTAAACATTCTTTTGTGACATCTTTCTTTGGAATGGGTAGAACTATGGATCTCTTCCAGTCTGTTGGCCAAGTCACTGTCTTCCAAATTTCCATGGTATATTGAGTATTCTTCATCAACACAATAATCCAAAGGCATCAATTCTACTCCAGTCTTCCTTATTGTCCAGCTTTCACCTCTATATGTGGTGCGTGAAAATACCATTACTTGAATGAGAAAACACCTGAGTCCTCAAAGTGTCACCTTTGCTCTTTAACATATAGAACAGATCCTGTGCAACAGATGTATCCATTGTACCCAGATGTCATTTGTTTTCTTGTCTATTGCTGCCATGAACCTTCTGAGTGGATTACAAGTCCATGAAAACGTTTGGTAAAAGAATGCAACCCTTATGCCCACCTTCTTAGATATTAACCCAAGCATCTCCTTTGTTTTGTTTGAACGACTGCCTCTGTTCTATGTGGGCACAATAAAGTGTTCTGGAATTTGCATCCATAGTGTGTTATGACCCACAGAGTTAAATATATTTCAAAGTCATTAAAACACAAATAATATCTTTCTTGTATTCTCTACTTACAGCCAAGATCTGTCAGATGTCAGCAATAATATCTTGTTAAATTCTCTCCATTGAATTTGGCTTGAATTTCTGGCAGGTCCCTATCTATGGATTGCTGCAACAATTTTAAAACTATCTTTAGCAAAATTTAACTTGCATATGATATTGTTCAATAATTTCCACATTTCACTGGGTCACTTTTCTTTGGAATAAGTACAAATGTAGATTAATTCCAGACTGTTAAGTAGCTGTCTTCATAAATTTCTAGTGGGTGGTTACAGTGTTGCATCAGCTTGCTGAAGCACTTCAATTGGTATTCCATCAAATCCTGTAACCTTATTTTTTGCTATTGTCTTCAGTATAGCTTGGATTTCTTCCTTTAATGCTACTGATTCTTGATCTTATGCTACTTTCTGATATGGTTGGGTGTCAACTCATTCTTCCTGATACAGTGGTTCTATGTGTTTCTTCCATCTTATTTTCTACATTATGTGATATTTGCTTATAGAATCATTCACTATTACAACTCTAGGCTTGAATTTCTTTCTCCGAGACTTTCATTTTGAGATAAGCTGACAATCTTCTTCCCTCTTGGTTTTCTAAATCCAGGCCCTTTTGCATATTTTCTTATAATGTTTAGTTTGTTTTCGCAGTTAGTTTGTTTTGACATTTTTTGTTCAGTTCTTTTATGTCATCATTTTTTACAGTTGCTTCATTACTCTGTGTTCAGATGCAAATTTCAGGGTCTCTTCTGAAGAGACCACTTTGGTCTTTCTTTACGTTTCTGTATTTTTAAAAACCTGTTGCTTTCTTTGTGATGACAACTCATCTGTTCTTCAGTCATTAAGGACTAATGTGTTCTTAATGTCAAATCTATTCTTGACATGTTGTCTAAATTCTGAAAGAATATGCTCAAGATGGTTTTTTTGCCTTTCTTGAACTTGTTTTAATATTTTTCAGCTTCAACCTGAATTGCATATCAATTGATGGTATGTACCAAAATCAGACTTTGGTATTGAGCTTCCCTCTTTTTTCTTCCTTCAGAGGTAGTCAGTTTAACTCCTGTGCATTTCACATGATGAGGACCACATGTAGTCACCATTTATTTTGCTGAAAAATGAACTTGCAATGAAATCATTGGTCTTGCAAAATTCTACCACACCATCTCCTGTTCATTTCTATCACCAAAGCTATATTTTCCAACTATTAATTCTTCATCTCTGCTTCCAACTTTTGCATTCTAAGCACCAGTAATTATCAATGCATCTTGGGTGTATGTTGGCTTCATTTCAGATTTAAAAAGTTGTTAAAACTATATAATTTCTTTATCATTTACTTTAGTGGTTGGTACCCAAATTTGAGTAATATTTCTATTAACTTATCTTTTTATAGATATTATCCTACCACAATTAGCATTATACTTAAAGACAGATCTTGAAAGCTCCTTTTTAATAATGAATTTGCTGTTTCTAGCATAGTAAGTCATATAGGATTGTCTGATTCACATGGCCAATACCAGTCTATTTCATCTCATTGAAGTCTAGCATGGGATTTTTATTAATTAGAATTCATTTTGAAAACTTTCAATGTTCCTGGATTCACATTTCATACACTCCATATTCTGAATATTAAAGAATATTTGCAGTTATTTCTCATTTTGAGATGTGTCCTTTAGCAAAAGGCAGTCAGAAAACATTGCTTCATCCACATCACAAGGTGATCTTGACTTTGAGGAGGTCGCTTCTTCACAGTCCTATTTTGAGTGACTTCTTACCTGAGGTGTTCATCTTCCAGCCATAAGAATATTCTGTTCTTACTCATAAGGTTTTCAGTGACTAGTTCCTGAGAAACAGACCCCTTCTTCCTTTTTTCTAATCTATTTTTAAACTGGAAATTGCTGACAACAGTTCACCATGGGTGACCCAGTGGTTTTTAAATGCAGGTGACATGGCTTCCAGTATCACAGCAACATGCACATCAGAGCAGCATGACAAACTGACAGACAAGTGGGACTTTAAATACTACTGGGATGTAAGTAGGCTGGAATGCACAAGACAGCCCCACACAATGTTGAGCTGTTCACCCCAAATGCCAACAGGGTCTGTGTACAGAAGAAACAACTTTGTCTAGCCTTCAAGAGCCAATATAGCCCCAACTGTCATCTATTCAAATCATCAACTCACCCTCTTCTCTAGACTTTCAGAGGTTTTATAATATGAAGAAATTACTTACAAGTTAATAATATATGCTTAGTTTCATGATTATTATCGTCACTGTTAGGTGACATAGCAACCCTGTGTTCAATAGAACCAACCACTCTTTGGTCCTATGCATCCTCAAATTGTTGTTATGTTTGAGTCCATTGTTACAGCTCTGTGTTAATCCATCTTGTTAAGTTTTCCTCTTTGTCATTGCCCTTCTGCTTTACCAAGCATGATGCCCTTCTCCCAGGACACATCTCTCCTGATACCACGTCCACAGAAAGTCTCACCAGCCTTGCTCTAAGGAGCATTCTTCCAAGACAGACTTGCATGTCTTCCAAGACAGACTTGTTTGTTCTTCTGACAGTCTCAGGAATAATCCATATTCTTCACCAGTACCATAATTCAAATGCATCAATTCTTCTGTGATTCTCATTATTCATTGCCCAGATTTCACATGCACATGGGGAAGTTGAAAACGCCATGGCTTGGGGTTAGCCCACCTTAGCCTTTGACATGACATTGTTGATCTTTAACATTTTTTAAAATCTTTAACATTTTAAAGAGGTCTTGTACAGCAGGTTTTCCCAATGCTACATGTTGCTTGAATTCCTGAAGGCTGTTTCCATGAACAGTGATCCAAGTAAAATGAAATCTTTCCAGTTTTCATGATGTTTTTCTACTGGTCCTGTTGTGTGGATTTTTGTTACATTTTCATTGAGCTGTCACCCATACTAAAGGCTGTGTGTTAGTCTGAATAAGCTAGGGAAACAAATCCATAGAACTTATATGTATGAGAAAGAGTTTTATATAAAGGGTAAGTGTACATTAAGAAAGCATCCCAACCCCGTGCTGCCTAAGCCCATAAGTCTAACATTAGCCCAAATGTCTGACACCAATCTACAATCCTCAATCTCACAAAAACACATGCAGTGATGCTGACTGCAGGGGAAAAGCCAAATCAGTGAATGTGTAAGTATGTCAGCATGGCAGGGTCTCAACACGGCTGCTCCAGCACCAGGGTTCCATCACAGTGAGTCTTGTGGCTTAGTGAGCCTTGCCAGCTGATGCGAAACTGGAACTGGCTGAGGCAGCTGCACCCTTGTCCAACCACCAGAAAGCAGGAGACCTGAGGACTAGAAAGGTGAAGCTCACCAAGCGACTTATCTCTCCACCCTTCAATTAACCCCATATGTGTTTATCAGCCAGGTTGGCACAATGAACCTGAACTATCTCAGGCTGCAATGCATGATATTCATCACCAAGTGATTCAAGTCCTCCTCGCTTTTTGCGAGCAAGGTTGTGTCATTTGCATATTGCAGATGGTTAATAAGCCTTCTTCTAATCCTGATGCCTCATTTGTCTTCAGGTACTGCAGCTTCTCTGATTATTTGCACAGCATACAGATTGAATAAGTATGATGAAAGGATACAATGCTGACTCACACCTTTCCTCATTGAAACCATGCAGTATTCCTTCCATCTCAACAAGTGGCTCATCATGAATCATTAGCCAACCTTTTTTTGGGGGGGCATCACTGCCCCCTGGTGGGAGTAGGAGACCCAGCCTTGCTCCTGGAGAGCTGCTGCTGGATATGAATCGCCAACCCTGTGGGCCGCAGTCCCGCACACAACCACTACACCACCGGGGCTCAGCCCTAGCCAACTTTTTAAAACACATAACCCTATCCTTTTCTTTTTCAGACCTCATAGTGCAAAGTATTGTGATATATCCAGTAGATAATTATCCTATAATCAATTATTAAAAAGATTTTGACTGGAAAAGTAAATCTTGATAGATGGTATATCTAAGGACATGTAAATCTATGAATTCTAAAATCTAAGAGGAATAGTGCATATCCACAAAGAAGTAGCTCCTTAAAAATTATTCTTTGGGTTGCTCTACTATTAAATGTGTGAGTTTGTTGGAACCTTAACAAATAACCAACTCAAAGGAGCCTCTTCTAACACAAAATGTACTGTACTTCCATCGTACTGTTTTTCCAAAGCTTCACAAAACTTCACAAAACTTTCATGTTCCAATAAGAGTAATATTCAAATATCATCTTCCAAATTTGTCTATAGATTAGTCTTTCAATTCCATCATTGCTATTTCTTTGTTTTTGAAGGCAGAATTTGTTCATGGTTAATAGATAAGTGGTAAACAGGTGAATAGGTAACTAGGAAATTGTTCAGCATTTTATCTCAGGCTTAACTTCAGTTTAAAATCAATTGACCTTTGGAAATATTTAAATCATAAAGAAAATACTGTTTCCAGAATGATGCTTATAGACTTTATAATGATCACCTCTCTGTTTTCCTATAGCAGCACAAGTATGCCATGGGAACTCTCTGGCTGCTGTTCTGCCCAGCCTCTAAACCCCTGTCAGAGTGGAAGGATGTCTTCTTCCAGCTGCCAGGAAGGAAGATGACAATTCAGTAACTGCCTCACTTGAAGAGCCTCACGTGGTCATGGTCAAGTCTCTTCTTTAAAAGTGACTGAGCATGTTTACTGTAGAAGGCAGCACACTGGTAAACTGCCAGGAGGATGAAGGAGGAAGTGGGTTGAATAGGCTCAGTTAGAAAGTTGCTGGGAAAATGGCTAAAGAATTGAATGGGCCAAAGGAACAATGGCCAGGTAGCCCTGAGAGACTGCTGAGGGTTAAGTTCAAGATTGGATTTGACTGAATAGGTGCCAGTCTGTACGACTAGCTACCTTCCTCAGTCTGAAAGAAACACCGTGGAGCTAAAAATATTTCATCTAAAACCTGCCTCTGAAGTGTTTTCTAAACTTTTTTGTTAAAAGTTTCCTTTATTTTTCACTTAAAAATGTTTAAAAAATGTAAAATATCAAAATGACAATACATGTAACAGATTGAAAGTCAGTTATATATTTAAAGCATGAAGTTAAAAACTTAAAATGAGTTTTAGAGAAAATTATTGTCTATTCCAAGACGGAGGAAAGGCCTCATTGAAATCACTCACAAATAATCATAATGGGGAAAAAGTTCCAAATCTATTTGTAACAGTACTTGTTTGGGTTTTGTTCCATGTGAAGCTTTAAGTACATACAAATGGTCAGCAGAGGGAGCCCAAATCATACATTTAATTTTTTTCATCAGGGAAAGGAGTATTTTAGTTTAGACGTGTATTTATACAGAGAGAATTTAGGGAAGTGGATTTTTAAAACTATGAAATGCAAATGACTGGTATCCGCAAAATATGCAAGAATTATGGAAATATTATAATTTACTTTACTACCAGATGCTGTATAGAATAAAATTGTAATCAGATGTAATAGATGGGATTCTGAATCTAGTTTTAAGTTTTTAAAGCCATTCCTCTTTACCACCTTCTCTCTCTCTGCCAGCCCACTGGAGTTATTTAGAGCAACTCCTCGCTGCAGCAGGTGATTTGTATTCCATTTCAGTTGGAAATTTTTATGAGTTGAGTAACAAGACTTTCTCAGTTCCTACTGCATTAAAATTTTAAAAAGAGCCTGTGGCTTATCACTCCTGAAACAAGCCTTGGATGCATAATAAGAGAGAAGGAACTCATTTCTCATGGAAAATTTTTTGTAATTACTGTAACTAAATAAAAATGCCTCGATTTTGTGCGCAATGCCTGCATTAGTGAGAGTGTTTTGTTTATAAACAAGAGACTACAATTCTAAGTTAAGGGAGAAGAGAATACGTTGAAATGACATTAGTTTGTTTAGAGAAGTGTTGGAGCTATGAATTACAGCCTCAGCCAATTCAGAAATTACTGTGAATTCTAGGGTGTCCACAATAGGAGTGCCTTCTGCTTTTGTTGCTGTGCAGTCATCAGGCCTGGCTTAGCTTTGGCCCCTTGCTCAGGATTCAAGCTTCGCTACCCTAGCAGAAAGGTATTGAGAGTGTTATGGCCTGCTGGAGATCGTGCGACTCCTAGATTAGAGGACAAAACAACCATGGATAAGCAAATGCACAATGTCTGGAATTTAATAAAGAATAAGTTTGCAATGGGCCTATTTGGGGATAATTGAAGAAATCTGAATAAGGACTTTATATTAAATATTGAATCCTTACTCATTTGGCTGGATGGGATGACAATATTGTGGCTAGCTGAGTGCTCATATACTTGTTCTTGGACAATATATGCAGATGCATCTGGAAGTAGATTGTCATGATAGCCCCATTTTTTTCATTTTTTAGCATAGTCTTTTAGAGTAAAATTGCAATGATGAGGTACTACTTTTCATTCAGTAAAATGTGCTCATCTTAAGCAAACAGTTAGATGAGCTTTGAAAAATATACACACACATGAAAACCACCATACAATCAAGATTTAAATAATTCTGCTCCCTCAAAAAGTTCCTCTGTGCTGTGTACGATCTCCCATATTAGTTTCCTGTTGCTGCCAAGCAACTCAGCACCACTTAGCAGCTAAAAGAACACAGATTTATACCAACATTTATTGTAGCACTCTTGACGATAGGCAAGAGGTAGAAACAACATAAATGCCCATCAATGAATAAATGGATAAAAGAGATGAGCTCTTGAAGGCAACAAGCTGCGCCAAATCAGCCAGTCACACAAGAACAAACCTTGTAGGCTCTCCCTGTGAAAGAAGACAAGAAAAGGCCAATGTGTTCTAGACCAAAGTGTATGAGTGGTTACCAGGGTCAGCGGTAAGGGGAAAAATGGAATTAGTGGCCATGGAAAAAGCATAGTGAGTTTAGCATTGTACACCTGATGACAGTAATTGCTGGCACGACATGTATACCCCTATGAAAAGTAGATTTGGCAAAATGGTGTGCTACATTTACAATGATAAACAAAAAATATAGAAAGTCGCTTTTAGGGCTCCTTATATACAGCCCAACACCCTCATGGGATTTGATTCCTAAATTTGGAGGTTCTGGTTCATGATTTCATGGGACAGTCACATTAATTGTCCTAATCACCTTTTTAGAGGTGTCAACCTCTACTTCTTTGCTTTGAGTCTGAGGTCTTAAAACCTTGCAAGAGGCCATTCAATACACACCTGGTCTCTCTTCACCCAGAACAAAGGAAGCAGAGTTAGGAATAGGAGGAGGATAGGACAGGGGTGGCCCATTGCCGCCAACAACCACTTGCCATAAGACTAGGATTGATGGCACCTGTTACCATTACTTAACATCGTGATTAAAAATTCCAAAGAAGAAGCCTGATCAAAGGAGATAAGGGCAAAAGAGGTACAAATTTTCATGGCTTCTGTGGAGTCTGGATGAATTCCTGAAACAACTGCCCTGAGAGAAATCTTTAAACCTTAATCCCCAAATACCCCCTGAGGTCTTCTTAAAACTAAAAAACACTTTAATTTGACTACCAAGAATGTCTGTCTTAAGCATTATCCAATTGACCACCAACTGCAAAGACTCAGTAGGAAACGCAGGAGGCAGTGAGTTGATGTCCCTTTTGGAGGAACATCTCAGAAACGGAAGGTGAGAATGGGTACCCAACTCACAGTCATCAGTGTCACTGACCTGTACAGGTAAAAACTGTTGATTTGGTGTGTGCTCTGCTGTGTAGATTCTCAGCTTAAAATAGAGTGGGACATTATACCTAAGAAACTAGAGGTGATGAAGTCTATCTGATGGAAATCTTTGCAGTTTCTGAATCAGCAGCCCCCCAAACTCCAGAAACAGGCCTAAGAACCAAGACAACAGGAAGAACATGGGGGTGGCGGGGTTCTTTTGTCCAGATCCAACATGGCTCAGCTTGTTCTCAGCTCCAGGTTTCGAGGCTAAAAATAAGCAGTTGAGAGAGGGTTGTCTTCCTTTCTGATGACTCTGGGAATGTATCAGCCTCCAAGCCATTCAGATGGTTTGTTGAATTCAAGCAGTAGAATGAAGGTCCTCATTTTCTTGCTTGCCATTTCTGAATTATACTCTTTTTTTGGGGGCATCACTGCCCTCTGGTGGTCGTGGGAGCTACCCAGCCTTGCTGCTGCTGGATTTGAACTGCCAAGCCAATGGGCCACAGTCCCGCACTCATCCACCCGGATTATGTTCTTAACATCTAGAGTCTGCCTACATTCCGTGGCTCATGGTCAGTGTACATAGCTTATTTATTTTGCTCAGATTCCCCCTTCACCAAATATATAAAAATCCTTGCCCTCAAGTCAATTGACTCATATCAACCGCATACACACAGAGAGAAACTGTGTCAAATGGTTGGCAATAGGTGAATCTTGAAGATACACAGAATCTAAAATTTCAAAATAAAAGGTAGGGAAATTGTAATTTTTTAAATGATACAAGTATATTTTGTAAATTTTTAGTGTACTTTTGGCATATGAACGGTATATTTTGTAAAATTTTATGAGTCAGGACATTGTTGGATCCAAGGAACTGAAGAATGAGTATAAAGAATGATTGTAGGCTGAGCCCTGGTGGCGTACTGATTGTGGGCGGGACTGTGGTCCACTGGGTTGGAGGTTCAAATCCAGCAGCAAGGCTGGGCCTCCTACTCCCACCACCAGAGGGCAGTGATGCAAAAAAAAAAGGATGATTATAGCAGATACAGAAAGGATAATGTTTAACACTTAAATTTAGAGTCAAATTTATCATATATAGATGGGATATGTCCTTCCAGTTGGAAGTGTTTGCATAAATAGACATAGGGGACTTGTCTAAATTCTTCAGTATGTACCAGTTTATACTTAAATGACCTTCCATGAACTATATTCTATACATATTCATGAAGACTCGCTGTCAGCACTGAGACACAGCCAAGCAGAAATAGGAAAGTCCTATTATACCGACAAGACAATTTCCTGCGTTAATGTAATCAGATAATACAGCTGTCTTCCTTGTTCATCTGAATTTAGTTCAAATAGCTAAAAAGCTTTATTCACATTGTGTTTAAAAATTAGACACTTGCAAAACACGTTTCTGACAATTCACATGCATGTACTTTTGTAGTCATCATTTAATACAGAACGCTTTTTAAAATGCATTAAGTTGGCATTTGATCAAGATGAAATCATCTGATTTTTTTTAGAAAGCACTTGATTGAGTGTTTTTACTAGATTTCTATCAACTAATAGGAAATGTCTGCTTAGTAATTATTCAATTTTTTACTTAACTTCCCTTAAATGTAGAGAATTGACCAACATAGTTTGCGCCCACCACACTGCTAATCAATTCTGACTCATAAATAGAGTAGACTATGTGTCTCTGCTTAGGTCTGTGGGTTTTAACCGCTGATTTTTCAGATGTAGACCACTTGGCCTTTCTTCATCACTATCGCTGGGAGGACTTCAATGGCTGGAAGGCCCAGTCTCTCACCAGGAGCCAAGCACATTCACCTCTGCAGTGCAGGTATCCCATGACGTGCCAACATACTCGTAAAAAACAGGGAATCTTACTTCTTATTTCCCCTAATGTTCAAGACTAAATGCTGATAGAAGGAAATAGGACTTCAATATTTATTTGTCTGCCAGCACAATGTCAGCAGTCCAAAATTTCCAACCACATCTCAGAGAAAATGAAGGTTTCCACAGGAATAAAGAGGTACAGCCTGAGCCCTGGGGGTGCAAGTGGTTGAGTGTGGGACTGCGGCCCTCGGGCTTGGGGGTTCAAATCCAGCGGCGGCTCTCAGGAGCAGCACTGGGTAGTGCCCACGGCCACCAGAGGCAGTGATGCCAAAAAAAAAAAAAGAAAGAAAGAAAGAAAGAGGTACAGTCTGAGGAGCTCCCAGGGGAGGGTGTGCTCTATCTCAGAGAGTGGTTATGAGTTGAACTCATTTCGTGGTGTAAAATTAGGACTCGTCACATAGAGTAGTGTTTCTCAGACTTAGCTAATCTTGACACTTGGCAGCGACGTGCTTTAAAATGCAAACTCCCAGGACTCGTTCTGATAGATCCTCAGCTCTGTGGTAGGCTTAGCAATGGACATTATTAGAAGCACCTGGACGAATGTTAGGATCAGGTAAATTCAGGAAATAGTTACAATGGAAAGAACACGGACCTGAGCTCAGGGTTCAAAACATCAGGGCCCCAGCTCTTTTCTGTGCCCTTGACTCAGTCATTTTATCTCCACTGAGTCTTAAGTTGCCTCAGTTGTAAAAACACAAAACAACGAAGAAAAACAGAAACAGTTCTCCTGGACCAGGAGAACAGAAAGTGGAAATGGAATATGGGGCAAATTGCCTTCACATACAATGGTCTCCTTTACCAGGAGACCAGAACTGGATGGTCCCGGGTTACTGTTACTGAACATCTTAAATACAGACTTTATAGAACAATCCCAATTTTATAAAGGGTAAAAATACAGACCACAATTTCAAATGTTTTGGAATCTAGATTTTTAGGAGCCATGGGGACCAGATGAACACTTATAACTATAGCCCTGGTATTATCTTTAAAATTTAAACCCAAAATATTCCCTGAAGACTTTTTAAAACTGGGAAATAATTTAGTACTAACAAAGAAGGTCTACCTTGAGCATCTTAAGAACTATTTCTAGGGGCTCAAATTGACAACAGCAATGGAAAAGATTAGACAGGGTCCATAGCGAGTTCTTGTTAATACAGGAGGTGGCAACTCAGGAAAGCAGGAGGATGATTGCCCAACTTGAAGCATGTCATCGATGCCACTGAAATGCACGTGTAGAAATTGGTAAACTGGTCTGTTTTGCCAGGTGCATTCTCAACAACCAAAACAAATTATCAAAGTTTTAAAAAAGAGATCAAGTTAACAACAACAACGACAGATATTGTGAGGGGCAGTGAGGTTAAGTTAATTGGGGGAGGAACAACTCATGAAAGGAATTTGGGAACAATGATCACCTGAAGAATATGATTAATGCCACGGAATTGTACTACAGGTTGAATTGGTATATGTTCTGCTGTGTAATTTCTCAACAACAACTACAAAAAATCTAATAAAAAACATTTTTTAAAGAACCCTTTGGGGCTAAGCCCCAGTGTCGTAGTGGTTGTGTGCAGGACTGTGGCCCACAGGGTTGGCGGTTCAAATCCAGCAGCAGCTCTCCAGGAGCAAGGCTAGGCTTCCTACTCCCACCAGGGCAGTGATGCCGCCCTCCCCCGCCCCCCCAAAAAGAACCCTTTTATTTTAACTCCTAAATTCCATCAAAGACAAGCATCAGCTAGTTCTTTCTCACTGCTGTAGTATCCCTTTGGTCAATTTGTCATATGTGATCTTATAAGGCCTGAAGCTAGGCCAATAGTAGGTATTTCAAATACTAACAGTCACTCATGGTAGACAGATTTCAGATGAGCTTTCAGATTAACACAGACTACAAAGAACTGTCAATTGACTATTGAAAAGTATCCAGTGAAAACCTTATGAATCACATGCTATCCACATAACATTGGAAGATGTGCCCCCTCGGATTTAAGAGACTAAATAAGCACTGTGGATGGTAATGGGGTTCAACACACCAATGATAATGAAGATGGGGCAGAACTGGGCACCACTTCCTTGGCTTCAATATGGAGTCACCATGAGTACAAGTTGTCTCCATAGCATTTAGCAACAGCAGATCATCCTCCACCCCTAACTTGGAGGCTGGCTCTGGGGAGCAGCCTCTCAGCAAATATTTATTACTCATTTTTGAGAGAAGCTGAAAGATTTTGTAGATGCAAAATTCTCATAGCCATTGAGTCAATGCTGGCTCACAGTGACACCTGGCAGGTTTCTGAGACTAACTTTGGATGAAAGTAGCAAACCAGGCTTCCTCCCTCAGAGCTGCTGCTGGTTTCGAACGCGAACCATGCAGATCACAAGCCAACGTGTAACCACGACACACCGCCAGGGCTCCCGCAGACTCACAATCGTATGTCTATGTCTAAAATAAACACATAAATAAGAAATCATTTGTGTATAAAATCAGTGTTATTCCCAAAACAACAACATATAGGCCACAAACATAAAAGGACCCCACTTCTTACTTGTTTCTGCGCTATTCCTGGCCAATATTTCAAAGGATCTGACTTGGTAATGTGAGTTCACGCCTTCCTACCAGGGCTATGACCATTAAAGATAATGAGTTGGATGGAAGTACTTAGCACAATGTGTCAGGAGCCTTGGTGACACGTGGTTTCACGTTGGGACTGTCTACTCCCTTACAGAGTTCCAGTCTCAGACACTGGCAGAGATAGTTTACCCTACCTCCAAGAGTTCCTGGGAGTAGGCATCAACGCAATGACAATGAGGTGCTCTTTTGTGCTTCTGATTTGGGAGCACAATGTTTCAGTAGGTGCTCAGGAAACGTGTGCTGGCAACCCAGTAAATTCTGTGGCTTGAGTAAAGCCCAGATTTAGTGCCATCAAGTCCATTTTGATGCCTGGAGGAAGCAGGGTCTTTGCGGATTTCCGAGAAGTGGCACAGTGCCTGACCATAGGATTAGCAGCCCCA